>ML778054.1:341734-352451 GCA_009831015.1 Picea engelmannii | reverse complement strand
ATATATATATATATATATATATATATATATATATATATAGAGAGAGAGAGAGAGAGAGAGAGAGAGAGATTTGTTTTGAATTATGTTTAAATATACCAATAAACATATACAATTTTTTTATATGATGATTTTAATTAATATGTTATTTATATATGTTTTTTTAATATATATAGTTGTTTTAATATACATTTTTGTATTCTTTCTAACAAGTATAATATGTATTGATGAAATGGTTGAAAATAAAAAGAATAGAATATTTTAAGTTGTATTTTCTAAGATTAAAAAGAAAGGTTATTACATCAATTCATTTATTAAAATCTAAGAGAAAGAAACAATTGATTTTTTCTAATATTCACAATTTTCCTATGATACATCATAGAATGACATTTAAAAGTGGTTGTCCTTTTTGGATGGAGGGATTTTTCAAAATGTAAACTAGGACATGGATATTCATCTATTATTTACATGGATACCATCATCATTCATTAGAAAATAATACATGAATTGAATTTTTACATGTGTATCTTCACATAATCTATGTAAATATTCACATAATTTCATTTTTGTCATAGTGATTAATAATTTTTAAAAATCGAAAAATATGGTTAAATGATAGGTTTTTCGAAAAAAATGTTTCAAGTATAATAATCATCTAATAATTCAAAGTACATGATTAGGTTTCATTTAGTGTTTCACTCAAATCAACCTTGAGAAAATGAAAAAGACTCCAATGCTCCATTTACATCTGTTTATTTGGTTTCCATTATAACATTTGTTTTCTTATATTCAATCCTAATAAATTTGATGAAATATTTTTTGCAAGTAATTTTGAAAACATATTTCATATAAATCTCTTAAAAAATAATGAACTTTTAATTTAGTTCTGATCTAATAAACGGTGATAAAGTTTTAAATAACTTTTGATTCAGCATAAATTACTTCTGATGCATTTCAACATAAACTACCTATGATCTAATAAACTATGAAAAAAGTTTTAAATTACCTTTGATCCAACATAAATTACCTCTTATGAAATCCAAGATAACTCTATGTCAAAATTTTGTGGACATTTCTCGATGTCACAATTTGATGAAAATATGTCAATGTCACAATATGACTTACAAAACCCGCCAACACAATGTGATGTACAAAACCATACATTTTAATCTTATGTACAAAACCCTACATTGTAATGTCATAATGTGATGGACATAGTAATGTTGCAATCTAACAAACATAGTAACGTTGCAATGTGACGATCATAAATAGTTGTCATAATGTGATGAACATATCCCTGTCATTTCATTTTGATGAACATATCCTCACATCATAATGTTCCATACTTTTCATGATGTCGCATTGTGATAAACATTTCCAAACGTCGAATATGTATATTATCTCATTTTAATGAGCATTGCCCAACATCACAATATCTCTACTATATCCCAATCTCTCTTTGTGACAAACATTTCCAAACATCACAATGTCACAAACCTTGACCATTATGACTAAACCTAGCAATTCCCTTACACAAACCTAGAAATCTGGTTTGGATGACCAAACCTTAGTATGTGATGAAATTTTTTCCTTTTTCACCTCGTGACAAACATTTCTGACCATTGCAATGTGATAAACATTCTCTTGTCCTCACATTGTCCCAATCACTTACTGACGTCACAATGTGTTGAATGTTTCCCGACGTTGCATCGTGTTGATCATTTCCCAATGTCGCATTGTGACAAACATTTGTCGATGTCACAATGTGACGAACATGTCCCAATATCTCATTGTGATGAACATTTATAAATGTCACATTGTGAAAAAATACTCCTGATGTCACAATGCCACGAACATGTCCTAATTTTCCATTGTGATGAATACTTCACAATGTCGCAATGTGTAGAATAGTTCCCAACATCACATTGTGATAAACATTTCTCAATGTAGTGATGTCACGAACATTTCCCACCATCGAAATGTCATAAACATTTCCCAACATCGCATTGTC
Source organism: Picea engelmannii (assembly GCA_009831015.1). Taxonomy (NCBI): domain Eukaryota; kingdom Viridiplantae; phylum Streptophyta; class Pinopsida; order Pinales; family Pinaceae; genus Picea; species Picea engelmannii. The sequence goes on along the minus strand of ML778054.1, from coordinate 350,443 downwards.
ACTTACATTTCTTGACATCACAATGTGATGAACATGTCCCACTATCGTACTGTGATGAACATTTACCAACAATTCAATGTGACGAATATTTCCCAATGTCATATTGTGACGAAAATTTCTCATCACCGCAAAGTCATGGACATTTCCCAACATCACAATGTCACGAATATTTTCCAACATCGTAATGTAATGAACATGTCCCAACGTTGCAGTGTTACGAGCATTGCCTAATGTCGCATTATGACGAACATCTCTCAATGTGAGACTTTGAAAAACCTAGGTTTTAAAGAATCATCATGTAGAACCATAGGCAACTCAACATAGTCAACTAATGTTGAAGTATCGACATGAACATCCATGTACAACCATAATCATGGTCAACGAACTTACATTATAAAACAACTATTTGGTCAACCATATATATATATATATATATAATCATAATATATATTAATTAGAAATTGATAGAGCAACCATTGCACAATTAACTCACACAAAATAATGGTTTGTATTACCTTCTCACATAGATACATTACATGTATATATAGTTGGATTGAGATCCAAATAATTCTAATCTTAGAGATTTAGGTTGAGAGAATATGTCAACAGTATCCTACAAAACCTCAAGCCAATCCCCAAACTTAGCACACAACATTAATGTGAGCATTATCTCTAACACCCCTCTTTAATGCTTACATTCAAAAAACTTACAATACTAAAATCATGAATGCAAAATATGTCATATGTCTTTGTCTGACTGGTCCTCATATGCACTTACACCCATCTATGAACTTCATATACATGCTCTTTCTCTCCCATCATCTTTGATCTACCACTTCATACAACATAGATAAAACTACTTCCGACCATCTTTGATGTTCTTTGTACAACCGATGGTTCTTGACTTCCCGAAGGACAATATTGATACTGAGCCATCCTATGGATACACTTCCATCTATGAATATTTCACTTCCGGTTATCCGCTGTATCTAGGAGAATGATCCGGATATTGAATGTCTTCATAAGTCAATTTCACAAATTGACCTTCTCCACAAACACAAGATTAAGTACATAAAATAACCTGTAACTGTTGATATTGAAGCATCGAAGGACAACAAGATCCATTAGTGTATGACATATTGTAAACATGACCAAACCAGTAACAATGTTCTTACAATGTTCTTACATTATGTTGATGGAACACGTGTAGAGTAGTGAGCCCTTGGAATCTTTTCATTCAAGATACAAACAACCAATTGGTTCCCTTCAGGGATCTAATGTTCTCAATTTTCACATATGGGGTGATTCAATATTTGTAGTGAAACGAATCTACAAATGGCTGCACAAAAGTAAACACTTTCTGCAATCACTATGCAAACACCAATGTCTATTGACTCGCATCTTGCACCAGTGACAGTGGGAAATGATTTTTTTCTACATCAATGTGTACACATAAAAAATAAAAAAAATCCTCACAAAGAACTAATCTAATTCTACTCTCAATCATACACACGGAAAGGCGCTCACACCAAAAACCCTCTACTCACATTCTAATCCTACTGCTATAGTGGAATCGACTCTCACATCTTCTCAGCTCTCACGTGAGGTAGTTAAGCCAGTCTAGGCTCTGATACCAAATTAGAAATTGATAGAGTAGACATTGCACAATTAACTCACACAAAATAATAGTTTGTATTACCTTCTCACACAGATACATTACATGTATATATAGTTGGAGTGAGATCCAACTAATTATAATCTTGGAGATTTAGGTTTAGACAATATCTGAACAGTCTCCTACAAAACCTCAAGCCAATCCCCAAACTTAGCACACAACATTAATCTGAGCATTATCTCTAACAATATTAGCAATGTATCATTAAATAATGTATAAATATATTAATTACTTGTATTTATACATTATAATAATGTCTAAATACATTATTATAATGTATCAATACATTGTTAATGTACCATTACTTTATTATTGTATTAATTTATTAATTTATTAATGACATTGATGACAAAACCTCAATATGTGATGAACTTTGTCCTTTGTCACCTTCTAACAAACATTTTCTAGCATCGCAATGTGACAAACATTCCGTTGTCTTGATATTGTCCCGATCACTTACCAACATCACAATGTGTCCAATGTTTCCCGACATCACATTGTTTGGAACATTTCCCAACGTCACATTGTAACAAACATTTCTCGACATCACAATGTGACAAACATATCCTCATGTCACAATGTCACGAACATGTCCCAATGTTGCATTGTGATGAACATTTCCCTGCGTCACAATGTGATGAATGAATATTTCCCAACTTGCATTGTGATGAACATTTCCTGTAACGAACCTCCCATTTCGTCATGACAACAAGCCTCCCATAACAAGTGCAATTTTTTATATTTTTTTTGGTGTGTGTGAAGGTAACGATTTCATTATACTCGACAATGCAACAAGATGACTAACAAGGTGCAAGCAACTCATGCCACAACAATATGACGACCCAACATAGAAGCACATCATTCACCTGGAAAAAATGTATGAACTCAATCGAGAAGAATAAAAATGACTAGAACCAACTAGAACCATCACACAGTACATTGAAATTCCATTCCGCAAGAAGGTTATTATCTAAGACTATCATCATGACATTAATTCCCATACATGCGAGAATCCCTCTATCTATCATCATACATTGCTTTATAAGTCAGTGCGCGTAATTGATTTTATTAACTGATTCATTCACATGTCAACATTCTTCTAAAGGCACGAGAGTAATCAACTTGGTTATAAATGCGTAAAAGGTTAGAATACCTCAATAAATCGTAATTCCACATTATTTTAGGGCGCAAGTTCAATTAATTGATAAATGATTCACCCTAACTTGAATAAATATAAGGATCTTACATGAGGTAAAAATAAGCTTCTTCAACATGCAAACATCATTTACTTTTTCCTTGGGTGGCGTAACATACCTAATTCTGAATTATTATTTGTGCGCAAGTCACATTGTAAACTCTCTTGAATGATTAAATTAAATTCAATAAATGTGAAATCATTAAATGAATTACTTATCTAAGTCATTATTATAAAGATACCTATCACTCAATACCTTAGATCACTAAGGGAATCATTAATAATTATGAAATCCTTTGTGCATTTATTTTCTTAAGGCTCCCATTATATTATAGGTTTTATAGAATAATATATATGTAAGTTCTAATAGATCTAGTGTTCAATCAAATGCTCTAAGAGGGGGTAAGAAGTAATTTAAATTCTCAAAAATAAATTGTTGGTTGTTCCACTAACTTAGAGAGTTTTACCAAGCTCATCATCCAATCATTACTCTCATGTTCAACTGGATTGGGTTTAATAGATGATTCTTATCAAGAAGAGTTATTGCACTTTAATGGATGGTTAAACATGTTGATGGAAATGCTTCATGAGATGTTCTCTTGACCTATTTGTAAACCTCTTTCCCTATTAAAGACTAGTTGAGATATGAAGTGCACTAAGCTAAGAACAATTAACCTAGAAGCAATAATAACAAGAGCAACAATAAAACATAATTAACCTCAAGACAAAATGGGTTGTTTTAACATGATAACCAAGTGGCCTTTATATAATACTACAGTGGGCTTACTCAAGATCAAATAAATATTAAATAACTCTTGAATGTAGCCTAAAGGAAGAGAAAATGAAACTGTATGATTACCCAAAAGACACACAATAACAATAAGTGATGGAACTATACGAATACACAAAAAGACATACAATAAACAATAATGGGAAATGAGGAATGTATTAATAAGAATAAGTGATGGAACTATACGATTACACAAAAAGACATAAAATAAACAATAATGGGAAATGAGGAATGTATTAATAAAAATAAGTGATGGAACTGTATGATTACACAAAGACGCACAATAAACCATAATGGGAAATGAAGGCTTTTACTTGCAAGTGTGGGAGATCAAGATATTTTCCAAACAATTGTGTTTAATATAGATGTTGAAGGCACTGGAATGCTGTGAAACTAAAGGAGTAGTGCAGAAGTGATGTTGTTACGCTGAGAGTGAAGATAGTGTCATCAACATAATATGTAGACATGTCAAGAGCTGGAGTATTGACATGTATTGATCGTAGGTAGCTAAGGTGTTAATGCTCAAATCTAAAATTGCCAAATAAAACTTTCCATAAGCATTTTACTACTAGTGTAACATCCTCCTTGTTACGACGACCCAACTCTAGTAACTAGTGCAATTTTTTTTGTTTGTGTGTGTGTTTAAAAAGTGTGTATGCGCGTGTACAAAGGGGACAATCAACGCATTCAACTCTACATCGCCACCTAACAACGAATAAGAATCAACCATGATGAATATAAAAATATGAAAAGGATGCACAATAAGTAACTGCATGCATAAACGATGATCACATGACGATAAGTAGAACTGACTACCCGCCCATCCTACCCTGCAATGGTTAGGACCTCCAAGACACATAAGCAACGCTCAAGCCCAGGTTCCCATCGATTTTAACCATTTAAGGTCTCAGGGCTGGCAACTTTTCTGAGGAGCATGGAGGTGTCTACAACCCTCCCGACATAGGAAAACAATCCCACTAAGATAAGGACTATCATCATACCAACCCAAGGCAACCAACATAACCACACAATAACATAACCCTTCAATTGTGAGCTAGAATTAGAAATCAAAATCCAACATTGTGCATGGCGCGCAACCAAAAATATAAACATTTAAACATTTCTTCAATCCAAATGAAATAACAAGCATGCAAGGTGTCTGATATACGTAAACTATCTAACAGTAGCCAACTCGAGGCACAATTCCTTTTTATTTTCAAGTGCGTTATTTGATCAATCAATCATTAATTAACACATAACACATATAAATAATCCGCGATACCAATACCATAAATGATGACCACATGATCATGTACATCCCCTTGAATATTAGTATTAACATAAGGTATTGCACAACATCGCATTAATAATGACCTTACCTCATATTGACATCCCATTACATCCCAGTACCCTACATTAACAATTCACTATCATTTCATTCCATTCCATTCCGTTATATCCTTCCATTGCTTTGTAGAAATCTTAATTAAACATTAACTGAATTAAATAGCTTCCTATTATTGAATACTAACTACATAAGTAAATGGTTGCTTCCTTTATGGCTGTCATAAAATAATTCTCAGTCTGCCCTCTACTCTAATTTCATCCAACTAGCCACTAATCTGCTGCATTAGTAAAATCTTAAGGTAAAAGTAAAAGTTCGATGCAGGGGTAAAATGCTTAAATATTATAATATTACTTCAGATTCCAAATTTGACTAACCATAAGAATACATTACTTCTGGTCTCAACAGAATTAAAATTTACTAACCATATTCCAATAGAGAGTTAGACCATTTATAGCTAGCCATCAAGTAAATCACAACATTTACAATACTAAGGAAGAATGCTAACGTAATCACACTTATGAACCACTTAGCTCTCCTCATGTTGTCTCAGCTAAATTGATCGAATTAAACGGTAACAACTATGTAAAGGATTTAAGAAACTGCTGGCGAGGATAGGGTAACTAAATCTGACCACTGCCATATCTGTAGATCGTAACATAAATGAGTTCAATGCCCCTAACGCAGTCTTACAGTTAAGATCAAATAAATAATTTAGTTTCCGCAAGTAGCAATGCATTGCAAGCATGGTAGACAAGGCTGGGTAATTGCATTGTCGCTTAGAAGAATCAAGGGGAGAGAGTAAACTCAATAAACTAATTGGAGGATTTTGTACGTAGTAGTGAGTTCAGGAATGAGCCATTTAGAAGTCCTAAGTCAGAGATTCATGATTTCACAAACTTCAAATTCCAAGATATGCTTTATTTTTTATTTTAGACAAGTCCTATGGGAAGAATAATTATATGTGCAAGGAAAATATAATCTCTAGAATTTAGAAGTGTAAAAGAACAGGTGATTAAATCAAGAAGGTACTTCTTTTAATTGCAGTAACACAAATTTTACTAGTAATGAAGAGACCGGAGTTTAGGTTTTGCAAGAGAACGTTTTCTACTTTCTTAGGGATTTTGTTTCATTTTAAGGAAGCTCAGTTAACACATATTGTATATGGGTTCCCATAGCTCAAATTAAATTCTAAGATGGTGTGGATACTATTGCGCATGGGAAGGGATTCTATCGCAGTGAAGACTAAGTGCAGAATGACTCCAATCCCTCAAAACGGAATTACGCAGAGCAGTCCAAGATGCTGGTCAAGTCTGTACAGGTCCTAGACTAGGCGACGCAATGAGGGACTAAGACGAGATTCTCTATGTTATGCCGCAAGTTTATAATTCCTCCTTTTCTTTATTAAGGAAATCTACCCAGTGGTTAAAACAATTGCACCGTAGCCAAAATCACAAGAGATACAATCTCCGTTGGGGAACAATGGGTTAGCAAAAAGGGGGTGAGACCTGTACTCAAGAAACTCATTTTATTTTTGTTCAAACAACAGGGAGGAACCAACACACAACGATGATGGAACTGCCAAGGGCTGGGCGTAGAACGCAACACACACAAGAGACTCGCATACCCCAGAACGTGGATATTCGACCGGTTCTATATCTCAGCGACCAGGAAGCTCAATAAAGTAATCATGGGTGTACTTGCTTTCGCCAATTTCACTGTTTAACAAGATGAGTGCCATCCATGGGTGTATGGAGTTTGGGATGTCCGCCAAACATGGATGGATGCTTGCTGCAAGAGGAGAATCAACAACCCAGGAGGGATGTCCGCCAATCTTCTAACAATTTAACAATTCAACTAATACTATAACTATAATCTATTCATTGACGGAACTGTATCTGTTTAGAATTCCTTAACTAAAAATGCCAGTACTGTACCAGTTCACATTTTATATAACTATTGACAGAGGTGAAGGCAAGGATTCTAGTCCCCTTTTACCCATCTAGAAATTAACATTTCAAACTATAACTACGATCAGTCTTATTGCCTTCAGGTAAAAAGAGATTACAGCTGGCAAAACATTTTTATTACATCTGCTGGAAAAATACATACAATCGTTCTTATTATATTCAAGAGGCAAGGAGGTTTCATTGACAACATATTTTATTACACCTACACGGAATTAGAAAGTAGTGCATATAAAAAAAAAACCTATCTATTACGCTTCAAGCCACCCGGATGGTACATTCATAACATATTTTTATTACATCAGCAGGGTATTGGAGAAAATGCATGTGCAGTCAATCTATCTACATTCCATGCAACAAAAAGAGTCCATTGTTAACAGATTTTTATTACCTCTACATAGATTTAGAAGGCAATACATATACAACAACTATTCTGATACCAGAGTAGATCATAATGCATCCTATTCTACCAAATTACAAACAAACCATATTGTTGCCTTATAGCTTGCTGCAAATGACTCCTGTGCTCCATGCCACTCTTGCTCCGCGCCGCTCCTGCTCATCGACTGTAGAGACTACACCGGTACCTCCCAACCAAACGCTAGGGGTACTCTGCTTCCCCCTTAGCCCCCCCGAGTCGCAAAGGGGCCACACACAGTCCAGATAGTATACCTAGCTTCCCAGCTTGCCTCCAAGGCTGAGCTACCACTCTAATCCCAGCTGAGAAAATCCCAACTCCTCACAAGCAATCAATCCAGTCCAAATTCGTCAGCATAACGATACCTAATAGGCCCCTCCCCTTTTCCCTCCATCCCCCTTTCTTTTATGGAGTTTTGAGCCCCCCTTGCCCTAAATCATATTTAATTTAAGTTTTAATGAAAAACCCTCAAAATTATCTGTCTTACAAGTGTCACTCATCCCCCACGTTTCTCCCAAAATTATTTTCTTTAAATTTATTAAAAGGCTCATTTCCCTATTTTATTATTCCCTCTCTTTTTTTTTTTAAACCAAAAAGGTAAATGTGCCAATGCATCTTTTCATTTTATTTTTAATTTCATACTTTTTATACTCCTGCTCGTTAAATAATTTTATTACTATTGGTTCAGTCTCAGTTTATGTATGAGTTTTATGGAAAATAGTTTAGTCCCTTAAGCATTCAATTTATTCACTAAAGTTTATGCGTTCTGTCAATCAAAACTATGGCTTTCGGTATTCGTTTATTCATGAATTAGTTTAATTTTTGAAAAACTATTGCGTTCATAGGGGGTTATGCTTTAAATTTTTTTATAAGGTTATGTATTTGACAGAAGGGTTTTCATAAAAGTTATGCTTTCAAAATGTTAATGAACTCTCATTGCAAGTTGTGTTTAAAGAAGGATACGCCTTCAATGAAATTTATTGTCTAAGTTAACTAAACTGTAATTTATGTATATTTTTATTTTTAAGAAAAGTTATGTTTCAATTTGAATAAAAGTTATGAGTTCATTAAAAGTTAAACTATTTCATTTAGAATTAGGGTTAGGCTCTTTTTAGAGTTAGAGTTAGGGCCTTTTTCCTCAAGGTTAAATGAATTTTTTTATCTTAGAGAAGTTTTTTTTTTTTTTGACTTAGGTTTAGATTTTGAACTGGATGACAGTTGTTTAGGGGAGTCGTTTTAAGAATTTGTTAAGGCTTTATTTTCTTAGGGCTATTTAGGTTTGTTTCCTTCATCCACATCAATGCGATGTGCCCTTCAAG
>ML778054.1:310498-341622 GCA_009831015.1 Picea engelmannii | reverse complement strand
TGTTTCTTTTGTGCGACGTGCCCTTCAGGATGCACCACGTGCTCCAAGGGTGCCACTCGCCAACTGGACTGATTGGTAGACATCTATAACCCCTGGAGTCAACACTCTGCCAGGTGAACTTGTGGGAGACTAAGGGCTCTAAGAAATAAGGCCCCCACCCTATTGCGTGCCCCTTAGAATCATCGTGAGCGACTGTCGCAGTCTGCCCTCATGGCATCGTGGATCCTCTCAAACTAGGTAATCGTTAACCTACAGTTCGAGCCACGGCGAGAGTGCTAGTAGGTGGTGGCAGGGTTGTTGTCCACCCCTCTCCCTCAACCTCTCTGGAAATCGTGTGTGGCCCCTTTACTCCATATGTGAGTCTGGTCGGCAAGCTATCGTCAGCCTGCATCATCAACAATCATGTTAGAAATGTCAACATCATATTATCAAATCAAATGGAATATCACAGTAAATAAATCAACCCAATAGCACACTCCCTGACTCAATCTGGAGTCCAAGGGGGTTCCACCGATGCCTCTGCATCATCAAGGTCCAAAACCCTGCACACTCAATAAAACTGAGTCAATAGCACCTGTCTACATCAAATAGTAAAACATCATGTTGTGTATCATAACGCATCATAATCAAGTATAAATGTTTTATCATCAGAAAAGTCCAGAATTCTTGCGATCAAGTGTCCTCAAATAATAAGTTTTCTCAGTGCGCTAGAGCGGGATGTTACATACACCCCCTCTTGGTCTAAACTTCGTCCCAAAGTTTCTCAGTATAAATGCCTAAATAAAAGTATTACAGTATCATAAGTCTATCTATCAAACAAAAATAGAAACTGCTGGCGCATATCATATGCGTCCTCCCAGGTCGTCGAGTGCAGACTATAACTGTCCCACTGGAGCTTGACCTGATCTAACGTTCGACGTCGTAACTGTCGAACGCGATGATCTAAAATGTGGACTGTCTCAGCCATGAGCGCTCCCTCGTCCGATACCTGCAAGGAACTCATGTCAATCACGTGTGTAGGATCACTAATATAGTGTCTCAAAACTGATACATGAAAAACATCGTGCATACGCCTCAAAGAATCAGGCAAGGCTAGTCGATAGGCCACGGCCCCCTTTATCTCCACAATCTCGAAAGGTCCCATGAATCTAGGAGAGAATTTAGCTCCCTTTCCAAACTTGATCAAGCTCTTATGCGATTTAACTCGCAAGAAGACTAGATCGTCGAACTCGTAACTACGGTCAACTTGATGTGCATCAGCATAACTCTTTTGTCGATCCCGCGCTTCTTTTATCCTTTGTCTTATGGTGTGAATTTGCTCTTCCATTTCTTGGATCGCTTCTGGTCCCACCAGGACCCTATCCTAAAGCCGATCCCAACTCAAGGGCATCCGACACGGTCACCCATAAAGAAACTCAAAAGGCGCCATCTTAATGGTGCTCTGGTAATTGTTGTTGTAAGCAAACTCTACTAGAGGAAAGAATTCCTCCCAACGCTTTTGTTGGTCCATCACATACATGTGAAACATGTCTTCCAAGGTTTGGTTTGTTCGTTCGGTCTGTCCGTTAGTCTCTGGGTGATACGCAGTACTAAAATTAAGTTGGGTTCCCAAGGCCTCTTGGAAACTCGTCCAAAATTGTCCAGTAAACACCGATCCTCGATCAGATATAATATTTTTAGGCACGCCATGTAGCCTCACAATCTCACTGATGAAAATCTCGCTATGTCAAGTGCCTGATACATCGTATGCACAGGAATAAAGTGAGCACTCTTCATCAGAGTGTCTACTACTACAAAAATCGAGTCATGTCTCCTTGCCGTCAGTGGCAATCCAACAATAAAATCCGTCGAAATAACTTCCCATTTCGACTCCGGAATGGCATGTGGTTGAAGTAAACCTGTCGGGTTTCGATGCTCAGCCTTTACCTGCTAACACTCTAGATATCTAGCCACAAAGTTGACTATGTCAGCCTTTATTCCCTTCCAAAAGAATAAGGGTTTAAGGTCTGCCCTCATCTTCATGACTACTGTGTGAGCCATGTAAACTGCTCTATGAGCCTCGCTCAGGATCAACATCCTAAACTCGTCATTTGGCGGTACGTAAATCTGACTTCTAAAGCTCAATAACTCATCGCTATCCAAAGAAAATCCCTCATATCGGGGTACCATCATTGTGTTTTGTCCGATAAAATCCTCGACCTCTTTGTACCAGTCATCGTCACGCTGTAAAGTGAGAATCTTCTCACGTAGATTCGTCTGAAGAGGTAACACCCAAAAGATGTGTGGCCTCCAACTCAAGGCATCTGCCACTCGATTCACTGTTCCCTTTATGTAAGTAATCTCGAAGTCGTACTCGCTAAGCAATTCCGACCAATGCCATTGTCGTGCATTTAGGTTGCTTTGCGTAAAAATGTGTTGTAGTCCACAATGATCAGTCTTTAATTCAAAATTTTCGTCCAACAAGGTAGTGTCTCCAAACCTTGAAGGCATATACGATGGCTAATAACTCCAAATCGTGCGTCGCGTAGTTCTCCTCATGCCCTCTCAGCTTCCTCGAAATGTAAGCAATCACTCATCTGTCTTGCATCAAGACTCCACCTAAACCTTCCTTGGATGCATCAGTGCATACCAAGAGGTGTGCGTCCATGTCAGGGACCTTTAGTATCGGCGTTGTTGTCAACAACTCTTTAAGCCTCCAAAATGCTTCCGCGCATTTCTCCATCCAGAAAAACTTCTTGTTTTTCTTCTACAATTCCGTGATCGGATTTTCTATCTTCGAAAATCCCTCGACAAACTGTCGATAGTATCCTGCTAAACCCATAAAACTATGCACTTCTGTGACATTTGTCGGTGCAGGCCATTCCATAATAGCCTCAACCTTGGCTGGATCCACGGCGATACCTTCACCGGAGATGACATGCCCTAAGTAGTGAATACTCGATTGATAAAAAGAGCATTTGGACAACTTCCCATACAATTTGTGCTCTCGCAGACATTGTAGTACCAAGCGCAAGTGCTCGTCATGCTCCTCCATCGTCTGAGAGTAGATCAAGATATCATCAATGAATACTTGGACGAACTTATCCAAGTACTCGTGGAACACCCCATTCATCAAACTCATGAATACCCCTGGGGCGTTTGTCAGTCCAAACGGTAAAACAGTAATCTCGTAATGTCCAAATCTTGTCTTAAAGGCGGTCTTAAGGATGTCATCCTCCTTGATCCGCAACTGGTGATACCCTGATCGCAAGTTGATCTTAGAGAACACCGTCACACCCTTCATTTGATCGAACAGATCATCAATTCTAGGTAAGGGATACTGATTCTTGATCGTAGCCTTGTTCAGTTGACGGTAGTCAATGCAAAGCCTCCACGATCCGTCCTTCTTTCGTATGAAAATAACTGGTGTTGTGGTCCCCGATAAGGTGCCTGCTATTGAGGTGGCGGTCGTCTAGGTGTAGTGAAAGTGGATCCTCTCTGGAAGCCACGATATCCCAGCATATGCCTCATTGGTGTCTAACGCTGCGGTGTGCCAGATGAACCCTGTCCTGCGAGTCTCGCTGGAGTCCTGGTCTGACCCCCACTGATAAGCTCCTCCTTTGCTATGAGGGATTTTTGGACAGCGTCGTGCAAGGTTTGAGGCATCAAGATCCTAACCTTTGCACGCAGGTTGTCGTTAAGGCCAAACACGAACCGGTTGACCTTGAGTTTCTCTGTGTTAAGGTCTGGAGCATATCGGAGCAGCTCCATGAAATGTGCCTCGTACTCGGGCACCGTACGACCTCCCTATCATAATGCGTTGTACTCATTGATCTGATGCTCAATGAATTCCTCTCAAAGATACCTCTCTCGGAACCATTCCTCGAACAGTTCCCATGACACGTCTTCCACGACCATGTTCAGCCGCAGCAGGAGCATCTTCCACCATAGAAGAGTTCTCCCCTTCAGTTGAAAGACCTCCATGCGGACCTTCATGTTGGAGGTATAATCGCGAAGTGCGAAGCACATCACCATATTCTCCAACCATGCCTCGGTGGATACGTGTCCGGGGCACCAAAGAACTCGGGAAATTTTACCTTCTCGAGTTCACGGTGAATGCTACCTGTAACGGTCGGTGCGCGTGGCAGAACCTCAGCAGGTGCCGACGCCCTGGCCTCGTCTCTATCCAATTGGCTGATCAGAGCCTCGGACATGCACTGAAAGGATCTCATCATCCCAATAACATCACCAACCACTATCTGCTCCTGTCCGAGAACGTGCTCGCCTCCCTAGGGTTAGACCCCTCAGGCGTGGATGCTACTAGAGGCGTCACGCCTCCTCCCCTAGCACCCCGTCATCTGCCTCCATGGCATCCTCTAACCGTGATTACATGCATGCACACAATCAACACGATCAGCAATAGTATAATAAAATCAGCTCATGTCAATGAAATCCATAGTGAATCCCAAGTCATGGGTCGAACCTCGCTCTGATACCATATGTAACATCCTCCTTGTTACTATGACCCAACTCTAGTAACTAGTGCAATTTTTTGTGTGTGTGTGTGTGTTTAAAAAGTGTGTGCATGCATGTACAAAGGGGAAAATCAACGCATTTGACTCTGCATCGCCACCCGACGACGAATAAGACTCAACCATGATGAATATAAAAAGACAACAAGGACGTGCAACAATTAACTGCATGCATAAAGAACGATCACATGACGATAAGTAGAACTGACTACCCGCCTGTCCTACCCTACAATGGTTAGGACCTCCAAGACACATAAGCAATGCTCAAGCCCAGGTTCCCATCGATTTTAACCATTTAAGGTCTCAGGGCTGGCGGCTTTTCTGAGGAACATAGAGGTGTCTACAACCCTCCCGACACAGGCAAACAATCCCACTAAGATAAGGACTATCATCAGACCAACCCAAGGCAACCAACATAACCACACAGTAACATAACCCTTCAATTGTGAGCTAGAATTAGAAATCAAAATCCAACATTGTGCATGGCGTGCAACCAAAAATCTAAACATTTAAACATTTCTTCAATCCAAATGAAATTACAAGCGCACAAGGTGTCCGATATACATAAACTATCTAATAGTAACCAACTCGAGGCACAATTCCTTTTTATTTTCAAGCGCGCTATTTGATCAATCAATCATTAATTAACACATAACACATATAAATAATCCACGATACCAATACCATAAATGATGACCACATGATCATGTACATCCCCTTGAATATTAGTATTAACATAAGGTATTGCACAACATCGCATTAATGATGACCTTACCTCATATTGACATCCCATTACATCCCAGTACCCTACATTAACAGTTCACTATCATTTCATTCTATTCCATTCCGTTATATCCTTCCATTGCTTTGTAGAAACCTTAATTAAACATTAATTGAATTAAATAGCTTGCTATTATTGAATACTAACTACATAAGTAAATGGTTGCTTCCTTTATGGTTGTCATAAAATAATTCTCAATCTGCCCTCTACTCTAATTTCATCCAACTAGCCACTAATCTGCTGCATTAGTAAAATCTTAAGGTAAAAGTAAAAGTTCGATGCAGGGGTAAAATGCTTAACTATTATAATATTACTTCAGATTCCAAATTTGACTAACCATAAGAATACATTACTTCTGGTCTCAATAGAATTAAAATTTACTGACCATATTCCAATAGAGCGTTGGACCATTTATAGCTATCCATCAAGTAAATCACAACATTTACAATACTAAGGAAGAATGCTAACGTAATCACACTTATGAACCACTTATCTCTCCTCATGTTGTCTCAGCTAAATTGACCGAATTAAAAGGTAACAACTATCTAAAGAATTTAAGAAACTGCTGGCGAGGACAGGGTAACTAAATCTTACCACTGCCATATCTCTAGATCGTAACATAAATGAGTTCAATGCCCCTAACATAGTCTTACAGTTAAGATCAAATAAATAATTTAGTTGCCGCAAGTAACAATGCATTGCAAGCATGGCAGACAAGGCTGGGTAATTGCATCGTCACTTAGAAGAATCAAGGGGAGAGAGTGAACTCAATAAACTAATTGGAAGATTTTGTAAGTTGTAGTGAGTTCAGGAATGAGCCATTTAGAAGTCCTAAGTCAGAGTTTCATGATTTCACAAACTTCAAATTCCAAGATATGCTTTATTTTTAATTTTAGACAAGTCTTATGGGAAGCATAATTATATGTGGAAGGAGAATATAATCTCCAGAATTTAGAAGTGTAAAAGAACAGGTGATTAACTCAAGAAGGTACTTTTTTTAATTGCAGTAACACAAATTTTACTAGTAATGAAGAGACCGGAGTTTAGGTTTTGCAAGAGAACGTTTTCTACTTTCTTAGGGATTCTGTTTCATTTTAAGGCAACTCAGTTAACGCAGCTTGTAGACGGGTTCCCATAGCTCAAATTAAATTCTAAGCTGGTGTGGATACTATTGCGCATGGGAAGGGATTCTATCGCAGTGAAGACTAAGTGCAGAACGACTCCAATCCCTGAAAAACAGAATTACGCAGAGCAGTCCAAGATGTTGGTCAAGTCCGTACGGGTCCTAGACTAGGTGACGCAATGAGGGACTAAGACGAGACTCTCTATGCTATGCTGCAAGTTTATAGTTCCTCCTTTTCTTTATTAAGGAAATCTACCCAGTGGTTAAAACAATTCCATCATAGCCAAAATGACAAGAGATACAATCTTTGTTGGGGAACAGTGGGTTAGCAAAAAGGGGGTGAGACCCATACTCAATAAACTCATTTTATTTTTGTTCAAACAGCAGGGTCGAACCAACACACAACGATGATGGAACTACCATGGGATGGGCATAGCACGCAACACACATAGGAGACTCGCATACCCCAGAATGTGGAGATTCGACCGGTTCTATATCTCAGCAACCAGTAAGCTCAATAAAGAAATCATGGGTGTAGTTTCTTTCACCAATTTCACTGTTTAACAAGATGAGTGCCATCCATGGGTGTATGGAGTTTGGGATGTCCGCCAAACATGGATGGATGCTTGCTGCAAGAGGAGAATCAACAACCCAGGAGGGATGTCTGCCAAACTTCTAGCAATTTAACAATTCAACTAATACTATAACTTTAATCTATTCATTGACAGAACCGTATCTGTTCGGAATTCCTTATCTAAAAATGCCAGTACTGTACCAGTTCGCATTTTATATAACTATTGACAGAGGTGAAGGAAAGGATTCCAGTCCCCTTTTACCCATCTAGAAATTAACATTTCAAACTATAACTACGATCAGTCTTATTGCCTTCAGGTAAAAAGAGATTACGGCTGGAAAAACATTTTTATTACATCTGCTGAAAAAATACATACGACCATTCTTATTATATTCAAGAGGCAAGGAGGTTTCATTGACAACAGATTTTATTACACCTACACGGAATTAGAAAGTAGTGCATATAAAAAAAACCCTATCTATTACGCTTCAAGCCACCCAGATGGTACATTCAAAACATATTTTTATTACATCAGCAGGGTATTGGGGAAAATGCATGTACAGTCAATCTATCTACATTCCACGCAACAAGAAGAGTCCATTGTTAACAGATTTATATTACCTCTACATAGATTTAGAAGGAAATACATATACAACAACTATTTTGATACTAGAGTAGATCATAATGCATCCTATTCTACCAAATTACAAACAAACCATACCGTTGCCTTATAGCTTGCCGCAAATCACTCATGTACTCCATGTCGCTCCTCCTCCGTGCCGCTCCTGCTCGTCGACCGTAGAGACTACACCGGTACCTACCAGCCAAATGCTATGGGTACTCTGCTTCCCCCTTAGCCCCCCGAGCCGCAAAGGGGCCACACACAGTCCAGATAGTATACCTAGATTCCCAGCTCACCTCCAAGGCTAAGATACCACTCTAATCCCAGCTGAGAAAATCCTAACTCCTCACAAGCAATCAGTCCAGTCCAAATTTGGCAGCATAACGATACCTAACAACCCCCTCCCCTTTTCCCTCCATCCCCCTTTCTTTTATGGAGTTTTGAGCCCCCTTGCCCTAAATCATATTTAATTTAAGTTTTAATGAAAAACCCTCAAAATTCTCTGTCTTACAAGTGTCACTCATCCCCCACGTTTCTCCCAAAATTATTTTCTTTAAATTTATTAAAAGGCTCATTTCCCTATTTTATTATTCCCTCTCTTTTTTTTTTTTTAAACCAAAAAGGTAAATGCACCAATGCATCTTTTTATTTTATTTTTAATTTCATACTTTTTATACTCCCGCTCGTTAAATTATTTTATTACTATTCGTTCAGTCTCAGTTTATGTATGAGTTTTATGGAAAATAGTTTAGTCCCTTAAGCATTCAATTTATTCACTGAAGGTTATGCATTCTGTCAATCAAAACTATGGCTTTCGGTATTCGTTTATTTATGAATTAGTTTAATTTTTGAAAAACTATGGCATTCATAGGGGGTTATGCTTTAAAAGTTTTTATAAGGTTATGTATTTGACAGAAGGGTTTTCATAAAAGTTATGCTTTCAAAATGTTAATGAACTCTCATTGCAAGTTGTGTTTAAATAAGGAGATGCCTTTGCATCATCAAGGTCCAAAACCCTGCACACTCAATAAAACTGAGTCAATAACACCTGTCTACATCAAATAGTAAAACATCATGTTGTCTATCATAACGCATCATAATCAAGTATAAATGTTTTATCGTCAGAAAAGTCCAGATCACTTGCGAGCAAGTGTCCTCAAATAATATGTTTTCTCAGTGCGCCAGAGCGGGATGTTACAACCAGTCACGCCATAAACAATTAAAGGTGTGGAGGCTTCTAGCATGGGGTAAAATTGATACTCTTCACCTCAGCATCCACAGACCCGCCAATTGATAGTTGCCAGACCACCGCCTTTATCCATGCTCATACTTGAATGCCAGTTGCGGTCTATACAGTAGCGTTTATAAACACATGGACTGGCCTACCTTTACACAACACGCCCTACCTTTATAACGCATGGACTGGCAGGGTGGATGGCTTTAAAAATTCGTGGTGTAAATACTGGAAACCATTAAAGATGTTGTGGGTAAACTGGGTGGAAACGCCCTTAAATTATGTGGTGCCTCTAGTTATAACACTACTCATTCAAGCCAATATATCGCTATCCGTGTGTGTAATTGAAGGACTGTGCGTGAGAATTGTGCGATCGGCTTTATCATTGGGTAGAAACATGTGTAATCTTTACCACTGGACAAGTTAAATTTGAACCATAAGTAAAGGAAATCGTAGACACAGCGTTAATCCATTCCAGTACCATTCTAATCACAGAGATAAATTAATCTTTTGTGTTGAAATTACAGGCATAAGAAAAATCACTGCCCAAAAAAGGTAACGCTGACAGGATTCGTTATAGAGTTTTAAAAATTTAAAGCATAGCAATTCCCAGTCCAAAAAAACTAAATTGATTGACAGAAATAACAAACGTTTTTTTTTTTTTTGTGTTCATTTCTAGCATGCAAATTATATGGACGCAGACAGGGAATGGATTCGTTTTGGCATTCTAGGATACCAACACCATGCTGATTTAAATTTATCCAAGAACAATGCAGAGTTAAAATTGATCCATCCAACTATACACACGGGGTAAAAAGAACGAGATAACGACGAGATAGTATAAAAAAAACAAGTAGAGGATGAAGAAATTCTTTTCCAACGAACAAATGGGCAGAGTTGGATAATCACATCTAGGCGTGAGGCAAACCTCAGCTAAGGACAACAACATAGGTGGACGACAGATAGGTTTGACATTCACTTCATCATCCTCGCACAGAAAAGAAGGGCGTTGAGATCCATAGGTCTTTTAATGCTAAGGCGATGACCGTAGATCAGGCTCCTGGCCGACTACTCAGGTGAAGACTGACAAGATAAGGAAGCGTACCATTGCCTCTTCGCCCGCTTTGAGTGTCATCCGTACGCTTCGTGCAATTCCCACTCGCCGACCATTGAGACTTCACCGGTACCTCCCAGCCAATGCTAGGGGTACTCTTCTTCCCCCTTAGCCCCCCAAGCCGTAAAGGGTCCACACACACTATCCAGAGGTTTTGTCTAACTCCCAGCTTGCCTCGCGAGCCCAAGCCACCACTCCTCTCAGAGTTGGGTATCCCAACTCCCACAAGTAAATCAGTCAAGTTGATATTTCTGCAGCGTAACATTACACAAACAAAAGATGATCCTTTCTCCTTCTCTTTCCTTCATTATATATAATTTCCCACTTCCTCTCTTTCCTAAAATCTCATGTAATTAAATTTTTTAAAAATAAATTCCCAAAAATTCTTCTTCGTACAAGTGTCAGCCATCCCCCACATTCCTCCATTAATTATTTTCTTTCATTAATTAATTATCTTATTTCCCTCACCCACCTAGAGTTACTCCTAGAATCACTCCTAGGTGTCCCCAAATTCCCTTACAGGTTTTAAAGGCTTTCCCTATTATGAAATTGCTAATTCAGTTTAAAATTAGAAAGCTCTTAAATGTAGATTCTTTACTAAGTTGACTTCCCGTTTTTTCCCTTAATTTCCCCTTTTTCCTTTTTATGTTACCTCTTTTCCCCAGTTTCCTATTTTTTTTTATTTTCCCTCTTTCCCCTTTTTCTTAGAACTCAAAAAGGCAAGTGTGGAATTTAACCCCTTTTTCCTTTTATCATTAATTTAGTATATTTTAAATTATCAAAAGATTAAATAATTAATTCCCTCTTTACATTTTATAACCACGGATTTTATTTCTTATGAATAAATTAATTTCTTACTCCCTTCATGTTACAAAATTTTATGAAGATCATAATTATTATTTAAGTGGTTTTTAGTTTAATTATTATTATTTTATTTTGTTTTATTTTATCTATTTTTTTTTTTAAAGGTAGACGAAATTTTATCCCTAGCGTAATTTTAGACTTAGAACTTAGATTTTGTATTGGGCGACATTTAATTAGGGAAATTGTTTTTTTTTAATTTCTTAACATGTTATTTGTCTTAGGGCCATCTAGGTTCATCCCTCTATCATCAACAACACAACGTGCCCTTCACGACGCACTAGGTTCTCCAAGGGTGCCACTCGCCTTATCTGTTCCTTTGCACGACGTGCCCTTCATGATGCACCACGTGCTCCAAGGGTGCCACTCACCTCTCTCCATTTTTCTTGCGTGGCGTGCCCTTCAGGATGCACCACATTTTCCAAGGGTGCTACTCGCCTCTTTATTGATTTGTAGACATCAATAACCCCTGGAATCAACACTCCGCCAGGTGAACTTGTGGGAGACTAAGGGCTTCTAAGGAGTAAGGCCCCCACCTTATTGCGCGCCCCTTAGAATTATCATGAGTAATTGTCTCAATATGCCCTCATGACATCGTGGGTCCTCTCAAACTAGGTAATCATTGACCTACATTTTGAGCCACAGTGAGAGTGCTAGTAGGCTGTGGCAGGGATGTTGTCCACACCTCTCCCTCAACACCTATGGTAGTCGTGTGTGACCCCTCTACTCCATATGTGAGTCTTGTCGGCAAGCTATCGTCAGCCTACATCATCAACAAATCATGTCAGAACATATCCACATCATATCATCTAGTCAGATGCACCAATATCACAGTAAAACAATCAAACCCCAAGGGAACAATCCCTGACTCGATCCAGAGTCCAAGGGGTTCCATCGATGCCTCTGCATCCTCAAGGTCCAAAACCCTGCACACTCAGTAAAACCTGAGTCAATAGCACCTGTCTATGTCAATGTAGTAAAACAACATGTCATAACCCATAATTCATCGTAATTAAAGTCAAACATTTTACTAGCATAAAAATCCGGAACACTTGCGAGCAAGTGTCCTCAAAGAATAAGCTTGCTCAGTGCACCAGAGCGGGATGTTACATACACCCCCTCTTGGTCCAAACTTCATCCTGAAGTTTCATAGTATATATGCTAAAAAAAAAGTGTATCACAGTATCATATGTTTATCTATCAAACAAAAAGGGAAATTGTTGGCGCATATCATATGTGTCCTCCCAGGTTGCCGAGGGCGGACTATAATTGTCCCATTGGACCTTGACCTGATCTACCATTTGACGTCGTAGCTGTCGAACGTGATAATCCAATATGTGGAATGGATCAGCCGTGAGCTCCCCCTTGTCCGATACCTACAAGGAACTCATGTCAATAACATATGTAGGATCACTAATATAATGTCTCAAAACAAATACATGAAAAACATCGTTCATACGCCTCAAGGAATCAGGCAAGGCTAGTCAATAGGCCATGGGCCCCTTTCTCTCCACAATCTCGAAAGGTCTCACAAAATTAGGAGAGAGTTTATCTCCCTTTACAAACTTGATCAAAATCTTATGTGATTTAACCCACAAGAAGACTCGATCGTCGACCTCGTAACTACAGTCAACACGGTGCGCATCGACATCACTCTTCTGTCGATCCTGCGCTTCTTTAATCCTTTGTCTTAATGTTTTCATTTGATATTCCATTTCTTGGATCGCTTCTGGTCCCACCAGGACCCTATCCTCAAGCCGATCCCAACTCAAGGGCGTCTGACACGGTCACCCGTAAAGAAACTCGAAAGGTGCCATCTAAATGGTGCTCTGGTAACTGTTGTTGTAAGTGAACTCCACTAGAGGCAAGAATTCCTCCCAACGCTTTTGATGGTCCATCACGTACATGCGCAACATGTCCTCCAAGGTTTGATTCATTTGTTCAGTATTCCCGTCAATCTCTATGTGATACATAGTACTAAAGTTAAGTTGGGTTCCCAAGGCCTCTTGGAAACCCATCCAAAATCGTCTGGTAAACACCGGTCCTCGATCGGATATAATCCTCTTAGGCATGCCATGCAGCCTCACAATCTCACTGATGAAAACTCTAGCTATGTTAGGAGCCTGATATATCGTACACACAGGAATAAAGTGAGCACTCTTCATTAGAGTGTCTACTACTATGAAAATCGAGTCATATCTCCTTGCCGTCTGTGGCAATCCAACAATAAAATCCATCGAAATAACCTCCCATTTCGATTCTGGAATAGCATGTGGTTGTAGTAATCCTGTTGGGCATCTATGTTCAGCCTTTACCTGCTGACATTCTAGACATCTGGCCACATAGTTGACTATCTCTGCCTTCATTCCCTTCTATAAGAATAAGGGTTTAAGGTATGCCCTCATCTTCATGACTCCCGAGTGAGCCATATATACTTCTCTATGAGCCTTGCCTAGGATCAACATCCTCATCTCATCGTTTGGTGGTACGTAGATCCGACCTTTAAACCTTAATAAACCATCGCTATCAAATGAAAATCCCTCAAATCATTGACTATGTTGGCCTTCATTCCCTTCCAGAAGAATAAGGATTTAAGGTTTTCCCTCATCTTCATGACTCTCGAGTGAGCCATGTAAACTGCTCTATGAGACTTTCTCAGGATCAACATCCTTAACTCGTCATTTGGCGGTACGTAAATCTGACCTTCAAACCTCAATAAACCATCGCTATCAAATGAAAATCCCTCAAATCCTGGTACCATCATTGTGTTTTGTCCAATAAAACCCTCGACCTATTTGTACCAGTCATCGCCACAGTGTAAAGTTAGAATATTTTAACATAGATTCATCTGAAGAGGCAACACCGAAAATATGAGTGGTATCCGACTCAATGCATCCGCCACTTGGTTCACTATTCCTTTTATGTAAGTAATCTTGAATTCGTACTTGCTAAGCAATTCCGACCAATGTCACTGTCGTGCGTTCAGGTCACTTTGCATAAATATGTGTTGTAGTCCACAATGGTCAGTCTTTAGTTTAAATTTTCGTCCAACAAGGTAGTGTCTCCAAACCTTCAACGCATATACGATGGCTAATAACTCCAAATCATGCATCGCATAGTTCTCCTCATGCCTTCTCAGTTTCCTTGAGATGTAAGCAATCACTCGTCCGTCTTGCATCAAGACTCCGCCTAAGCCTTCCTTGGATGCGTCAGTGCATACCAAGAAGTCCGTGTCCATGTCAGGGACCTTTAGTATCGGTGCGGTTGTCAACAATTCCTTGAGTCTCTAAAATGATTCTCCACATTTCTCGGTCCAAACAAACTTCTTGTTCTTCTTCTACAACTCCGCTATCGGATTTTCTATGTTCGAAAATCCCTCGATGAATCGTCGATAGTATCCTGCTAAACCCATGAAGCTATGCACTTTTGGGACTTTTGTAGGCACAGGCCATTCCATAATACCCTCAACCTTGGATGGATCCACGGCAATGCCTTCGCCAGAGATGACATGCCCTAAGTAGTGAATCTTCGATTGATAAAATGAGCATTTGGACAACTTCGCATACAATTTGTGCTCTCGCAAACACTGTAGTACCAAGCGCAAGTGCTTGTCATGCTCCTCCGTCATACGAGAGTAAATCAAAATATCGTCAATGAATACTTGGACAAACTTGTCCAAGTACTCTCGGAACACCCCGTTCATCAAACTCATAAATACCCCTGGGGCATTTGTCAATCCAAATGGTAAAACAGTAAACTCGTAATGTCCAAAACTCATCTTAAAGGAGGTCTTAGGGACGTCATCCTCCTTGATTCGTAACTGGTGATACCCTGATTGCAAATCAATCTCGGAGAACACCGTCGCACCCTTCAATTGATCGAACAGATCATCAATTCTTGGCAATGGATATTGATTCTTGATAGTAGCCTTGTTTAGTTGATGGTATTCAATGAAAAGCCTCCACAATCCGTCCTTCTTTCATATGAAAATAACAGGTGCACCCCACGGTGACACACTAGGATGTATCAGTCCCAAGTCCAACAACTTCTTCAGTTGCATTTTCAACTCTTGTAACTCTGGGGTCGACATCCGATAAGGTGTTCTTGCTATTGGTTCAATCCCCAGTTTTAGGTCTATGGTAAACTCCAATTCCCTCTATGGTGCCATCCCAGGTAACTCCTCTGGAAATACGTTCGCAAATGCTTTCACCACCAGAAGGTGTTCTAGACCTTCTGCTACTCCCTTCTCATTTAACGCAAGGATCGCATAAATCTTGCACCCCTTGCACATGCTCTTCCGAAGTTGTAAGGAAGAGATGAACCTCAGGGAAACTCCCTGGTTCCATCGTACAATCACACGTCTTTGTCGCTCGTCATCGACCAAGCTCAACCATTTTTTCTTACAGTTGAGTATCGCCTCATGCGATTCCAACCAGTCCATACCAATCATGACATCATAAGATCCTAGGATCGTGACATACAGGTTGGCCTTTGTGACAAACTCTCCCAGTTTAAGGAAACAACCCATAACCTTTCCTGCAACCTTTTGTTTGGCTCCCGAAGCCATCTCTATGAAGATAAACTCATCCTGTTCAACTGCCTTTACCTTAATCCTTTTTAACACTGCACCAGAAATGAAACTCTCGGTAGCACCGAGATCTATCAAAATACTAAGGGTTTGGTCAGCAATGGTACCTGTCATCTCAAGCACTGTCGACTGATGCTCTGCCTAGCAGTTATTCACCACTTCATGAATCTGATGGGCCTTGCCCATATCTACCATGGTAGTGGGTCCGACTGATCCAGATGCTCTGGTCCTCTCCAGAGGGTAGTCGCGCTAGTAGTGTGGCTCCCCACACGTCCAACACCCCTTCTTTGGCCCAGTAGTCCTCGTACCCAAAGTAGAAGATGACGGCCCACCGGCCTAGAATTCTGGTATGTTCTGCTGAACAGGCCTAAACTGATGCTGCTACAGGCGATGTTGTTGCTAATGCTGTGGTCCTCGATAAGGTGTCCACTGCTAAGGCATCGATCGCCGGGGTGTAGTGAAAGTGGATCCCCTCTGGAAGCCACAATATCCTGGTGTATGTCTGGTTGGTGTCTGATGTTGTTGTGCTCCAGATGAAACCTGCCTTGCTGGTCTCGCTAAAGTCCTGGTATGACCCCCGCTGATAATCTCTTCTTCTACTATGAGGGCCTTCTGGACAACATCATGTAAGGTTTGAGGCATCAAAATCCTAACCTTTGCATGTAGGCTATCGTTAAGGCTGAACACAAACCTATTGACCTTAAGTTTCTCAGTGTTAAGGTGCAGAGCATATCAGAGCAGCTCCATAAAATGGTCCTCATCCTCAGGCACCATACGACCTCCCTGTCATAAGGCATTGAACTCATTGAGTTGATGCTCAATGAATTCCTCTGAAAGGTACCTCTCTCGGAATCGTTCCTCAAATAGTTCCCATGACACGTCTTCGATGGCCATGTTCAGCTGCGGTAGGACCATCTTCCACCATAGAAGAGTGCTCCCTTTTAGTTGAAAGACTTCCATGCAGACCTTCATGTTGGAGGTATAATCGTGAAGTGCAAAGCACATCACCATGTTCTTCAACCATGCCTTGGAAGTTGCGCCATCCGAGGCACCAAAGAACTTGAGAAATTTGACCTTCTCGAGTTCACGGTGAATGCTACCATTACTAACCGAAGAATGCGGGAGAACCTTAGTGGGTGTCGACTCTCTGGCCTCATCTCTATCCAAACGGCTGATCAGTGCCTCGGACATGCACTAAAAATATCTCATCATTCTGACCACATCACCCACTGCTATCTGCTCCAACCCGACAACCTGCTCGTCTCCCTGGGGGTTAGCTCCCTCAGGCGTGGATGCTACTGGAGGTGTCAAGCCCCCTCCCCTAGCACCCCATTGTCTGCCTCTACGACATCCTCTAACCATGATTACCTGCATGAACAAAAGTCAACTCGATTAGCAATAGTAAAATCAATCACATCAACGAAAGCTGTGGCGATCCCAAGTCTCAGGTTGAACCCACTCTCATACCACATGTAACAACCCTTTCATTACGAATACGTGCGACGAAACGCAAAAAATAAAAAAAAAATTTTATTGGCAGCTTAACATGTGATATATATTTTTCAAAATTAATTCTAAGTTCTTAGGGAGAAATATCTGATCTCCAACTTATTGAAAAATTAAAAAGAGTCACATTTTATTTTAATTTAATTAAATCTTCAAGGGTTAGTTGTTTCTCGAACATGTTGTTTCCTTAGTTCCTTTTCACCTATTACTTCTTCACAGTTAGGATTTCAAACTGATGTTCAATCATGGAGATCCATCCATTTATCCTCTCCTAGATAATTTTCCTTCTCCCTTTTTGCCTTACACTGTTTCCACTATTTATTTTATTGATTGTAAAGCTTTCAAGATTTATATTTTTAGCATTATATAATTTTGTTTCAAGGGTTATTTACAAAATTTAGATTTCCTTTTTCTACTAAAATCTCTTATCCTTGAATACTTCATCACCAAGAATAAATTCCCAGTAACCATAAACTCACAAAAATTCCTTGTAGGAAACTTCTTCAAGTTCGGACTAACTAGCCTCAATAGTTTCATAGCTCATGGATATGATCTCAAGTGTTGCATCTGATATCAATCATGCAATTGTCTTAAGCCATCTTCAAGGAAATTCATGTGATATTAGTAACTATTGACTTTAATGATATTTTTATCTAGAATAACTCGTGAGGCAGATTAAATCGAAACCAAGATTTTATGAAAAATTATGCTTCAACCCAAAATATAAAATATCTTTGTTTCACCAGGGATGACATCTTCTACACTATTCTTATCACAAGCAATTTTCATGTGAATTCTTAAATTAAATAAAGGACACAAATATATATATATATAATTCTTAGAACATTTGTTATTTTAGGGTCAAACTGAGAGGTTTTGTTATATAGGTGTCCAAAGACAACATAACTCAGAGCACTTACACAAGTTTATATTTATTTTTCTTTTGGGGTTGTTGATAGTGATTAGGTTGATTCCACCTTTGATTTATTAATATTATAATGGTATGGTAAAGGTTAACTTTATCAATAATGAAGTTGGTGATTAAATGAGAGTGATAAGGAAATTCCAGTGTCAAATACTATAATCGAATCCCTTAAATAAAGTACAGATTTGTATATGCATGGAAAAATAAGTTGGACCTCACCCTCCTTATGGAACCATTTGTAATGGAGAGACTGAAGGTATATAACTGTATAAAAGCAATAAATTCATAACTAAAAATCAAGAAAATCCATAACTAATCACCATGAGAGTCTATAACTAAATCGTTGGCCAGCAAATCTGTTGGGTAACTATAATCAAAAGGGGAAATGAACTTTTCACTATTAGATCTCTGCCCAACAAATTTGCTGTGTGAAAACCTATACGGTGAAATTAAACTCAAAAATGGATCTCGGCTTGTCAAATCACTACCTAGATTCGCTATAACGTCTTTATCACGCATTAGATAAGAATTGTTGTCATCTATACTTAGAATCTCGTGGTCATTCTCTTGGAAGTACGGTTTCATACAACAACAGTGTCTCGATGTCCATGAGAGGTATGAAGATCGATAAACTATAAGGCTGCGGTCTATCACAGGTAGCGGCCCAACAATCTAATAATTATTTTTGCTATCAAATATTACTGTCAATTCACTGCCATAGATAAACATAAATCACTATCAATCAATCAATCTAAATCATCGTCATGCCAGAAATATAAAATCGCTGACATACATGAAAAATAAAATACTTGACGTACCATGAATATAAAATCGCCATTATTCCATATCTATAAAATCGTTGTATGAGTTCGCTATCATAAATGCAATTGTTATCATGGATTCACTATATAAATTGTTTTCATAAAAGGAAAATCATTGCTATTACACATTAACATTTATCACAGGATATCTACACATTAAAACATAGTAATAAATTAGCCACGATTATACCGCATCCATGTATATACAACAATGAATTATAACTATACCAGGGATTGTCAACGGATTATAAAACTACACAACAATAAATTAAATACAAATATACAACATACATGTATATACAACCATGAAGAGTCAACACAGAAGGCATAAGGATCACAGTAGTATTATAAAAACACTATTTCAAATGCTAGAGCTAATGCTATTGGTTCATTTTCCCTATTCGCGTAATTGAATTTCAATTCTATTTACTGTAATCACCACTTCAATTGCTATAGTAGAAATAAAATGTCAATCCATCGCATGAGTAATATGATATTGCAGTGTGTCAACGCCAAGAAAACCGTGGTGTGTTAACCATAAGGATCCAAACCAAGGAACAGTAAAACCCAACCAGAACACTGTGTGAAAACCAGTGGAAGGCAATGTAAAATGCCAAGCAATACATGGGGAGAATGTTGTCTAAAAAGGAGAATCGCAGGGTAAAATTTATCCATGCATGCATAAAAACGTAGTCAATAATGTGAAAACATAGGAATGTCTAGCGAGATAAAAAGGCAAAGTAAAATGAGATAAAAATAGATATAAACAAGCCGAGTTCATGGAAAAACCTTGGAAACAATCAAATTCTGTAGGGTTAATGAACGCATCAGGGCATAAGAAAACAATCAGCCAAGGACAACAACATAGGTAGATGGATGAGTTCGTCCTTCACTTCACCATCCTCGCACAGAAAAATAGGGCGTTGAGATCCATAGGTCTTTTAACGCTAAGGCAACAACCGTAGATCAAGCTCTTGGATGACTACTCAGGCGAGGAATGACGTGCTAGGGACAAAGGAAAACAATCGCAAGGGTCACAGTCAAACACCACAGGGCTGTCAAGTCATGCAAGAAACAAAGACCATGGGAGTCAACAATCATCAGGCTAGGCTAGGAACAGTTTAAGTCATCGAATTTTAAAAATAACTCAGTTTAACTACCCAACAATCATGCAAATCCAAAACATAAATCCTACAACATTCTATCATTCAAATGAAGAAGCGTACCATTGCCTGTTTGCCTACTCTGAGTTTCATCCGCGCGCTTCGTGCAACTCCCGCTCGCCGACCGTCGAGACCTCACCAGTACGTCCCAGCCAATGCTAGGGGTAGTCTTCTTCCCCCTTAGCCCCCTGATCCGCAAAGGGGCCACACACACTATCCAAAGGTTTTGTCTAGCTCCCATCTTGCCTCGCAAGGCTGAGCTACCACTCCTCTCCAAGATGGGTATCCCAACTCCCACAAGTAAATCAGTCAAGTCGATATTTCTGCAGCGTAACATTACGCAAACAAAAGATGATCCTTCCTCCTTCTCCTCCCTTCCTTTTATAGAGTTTCAAACCTCCTTTCTTTCCTAAAATCTCATTTAATTAAAGTTTTAAAATAAATTCCCAAAAATTCCTCTTCGTACAAGTGTCCCTCATCCCCTACAATCCTCCATAAATTAAATTCTTTAATTAAGTAATTATCTTTATTTCCCTCACCCACCTAGAGTTACTCTTAGAATCACTCCTAGGTGTCCCTAAATTCCCTTACAAGTTTTAAAGGCTTTCCCTATTATGAAATTGCTAATTCAGTTTAAAATTAGAAAGCTCTTAAATGTAGATTCTTTACTAAGTTGACTTCCCGCTTTTTCCCTTAAGTTCTCCTTTTTCCCTTTTTATGTTACCTCCTTTCCCTAGTTTCCTAAATTTTAATATTTTTCCCTCTTTCCCCTTTTACTTAAAAATCAAAAAGGCAGGTGTGAAATTTAATTCCTTTTTCCCTTTTTCAATTAATTAGTTTATTTTAAATCATCACAAGATAAAATAATTGATTCCCTCTTTACATTTTAATTCCACAGTTTTTTTTTTTTTTTAAGGCTAAATTAAATTTCTTACTCCCTTCATGTTTACAAGATTCAACAAAGATTTAATTAATATTTAAGTTGTTTTATTTTAATTAATATTAATTTATTTCTCTCTCTCTCTCTCTCTCTCTCTCTCTCTCTCTCTCTCTCTCTATATATATATATATATATATATATATTTTAAAAGGTAGACCAAGTTTTACCACTAACGTAATTTAGACTTAGACCTTAAATTTCGTACTGGGTGACATTTCAATTAGGGAAATTGTTTTTTTTTTTTAACATGTTATTCATCTTAGGGCTATCTAGGATCATCCCTCTATCATCAACAACGCGACGTGCCCTTCAGGATGCACTATGTGCTCCAAGGGTGCCACTCGCCTCATTTGTTCCCTTGCGCGACGTTCCCTTCAGGACGCACTACGTGCTCCAAGGGTGCCACTCGCTTCTTGACTGATTGGTAGATATCAATAACCCCTGGAGTCAACACTCCACCAGGGGAACTTGTGGGAGACTAAGGGATTTTAAGGAATAAGGCCCGCACCTTATTGCACGCCCCTTAGAATCATTGTGAGCGAATGTCGCAGTCTTCCCTCGTGGCATTGTCGGTCCTCTCGAACTAGGTAATCGTTAACCTACAGTTCAAGCCATGGCGGGAGTGCTAGTAGGCTGTGGTAGAGTTGTTATCCACACCTCTCCCTCAACCTCTCTGGTACTAGTGTGTGACCCCTTTACTCCATAGTGAGTCTAGTCAGCAAGCTATCGTTAGCCTGCATCATCAACAAATCAATTCAGAAAATATCCACATCATATCATCTAGTCAGATGCACTAATATCATAGTAAAACAATCAAAACCCCAATGGCACATTCCCTGACTCGATCCGGAGTCCAAGGGGTTCCATCGATGCCTCTACATCCTCAAGGTCCAAAACCTGCACACTCAGTAAAACTGAGTCAATAGCACCTGTCTATGTCAATGTAGTAAAACAACATGTCATCAACCCATAACCCATCATAATCAAGGTCAAAAGTTTTAATAACATAATAATCCGAATCACTTGCAAGAAAGTGTCCTCAAATAATAAGTTCACTCAATGCGCTAGAGTGGGATGTTACACACAAACTCAAACGTCTATGCCATGAGTATTCTGGGGTAGTGGGATTTTCGAAAACACAGAGAACTACATTTCCTTTAACATACCAGACAAGAAGGAAAAACCTTAAGGAGACATTATCTGCATGAGTAATAGTTAAGGATTTATTGATGACTACAGAAGGAAGGATTCATTCTCTATAAAAAAAAAAAAAAGAACTTGCAATGTGAAAAGAAATTAACTCCAAATTAAGACTATGCATAACGTCGCGAAAGGTTTAATATCAAACCTCTACATGTACCAACAAAGAGAACTTAAGAAATAACAACAATCGGGACATGAAACCCTAGGATTGAATTTACCCATAAAATGTTGTAGGTGTAAATTTCCTAAGTCGGGATAAGGGATTGGTATGCTGAGACTTCTCAAGAAGTTAGAAAATAAATCTACAGTAAAAACAAGTAAGATTGACACGAGGGTTCACCCACTATAATAAAGAAACAAACCTCATTTAATAACCAGAACACAGTGTTAACAAAATCTTACCAGGGAGGGCGAATGGCGATGTCGTTCCACCAGGTAACGTTTTCCCCAAATCAATAGCCTACTTCTGTGAGAAAATAATACACAGATCCTCCCTAAAGACTCCACAATGAAAACAAAAAACACATTAAAACCCTAAGGTCTAGCCATGTGATGAGGGCATATTTGGCGTGACTGGAATGGACGAAGATCCAAGTGATAGCATCGTAACTCGCACACATAGGACTGCCATTAAACAATAGATGCAGAGTCTTAACTCCCTTCTAACAGTAGACCAATCTTTCACATCAAGAAATTCGCGAAGTAAATGAATCCCTCCATGACTCGACGAGTTGGAACTCATACACTTCAACTGCATTATTACAGTTAGCTTATCGTTCGATAGAAGGTTCATTGGAACATTGTTTAGTTAAGTCAAAGTTAATAGAAGATGTTGTTACTCAAACTCTGCTAAGTAAAGGGATTGAAATATCACTAATCATGGATAATTTGTAAAGGAACCCATCTATGATTGGGACTATGTATATTGATGCTAAGCGCATATCACTACGCCACTTCTTTTCAACTGTGGGGTATATATTCATCCCTGTGACTATATATATATGGTAATTAAATATTCATTTCAAAGGACAAACTAAATAGTATTGGATGCAAAACATAGGAATTTCTTGTTTAAAGAGAGACTAGTACTATAAGTCCTAAGTCTCATCTATTGTATATATATATATATATGTATGTATATAGGTGAGTAGGTTAGAGACTAAAGGGGAATTACTAGAACCCTTGGTGAATTAGTTGTATAAGTTTCTATCTAAAGTAAGATAGACAGGTATGGAAATTGCATCATGTGGTAGGACGAACTTAAGTTATGTCACCGAAAATTATAACAAGAACGAAGATTTCTTCCCTTTATTGACAAACATATAAAATGAATTTTGAGATTAATGCCTCATAGAATTTTTTTTTTACAGAAAATTTGAGGTACATTACAAGGAAGGTAACCACGACAACAGTCAAACAACGTAAATTGATGACAAACACAACGTACACAATTCAGACAACATACACCTTAACGACCCAGCATACCAGCACATCATACAGTTGGATGCAACATACAAAAATCAATTTGACAAAATAAAAATGACTAATCGTTCGTCCTACCCTACAAGGTTAGGACCTCCAGGACACCTAAGCAATGCTCCAGCCTAGGTTCCCATCGATTTTGACCATTTAAGGTCTCAAGGCTGGTGATTGTTCTGGGGAACGAGGACATGCCTACATCCTTCCCGACACACACAAGATCACGCCTATTAAGCTAAAAGACAACATCAATCAATCCAAAGACAACTTGGACGACTAGTAACTGGAACCTTCCCTACAAGTGAGAGACAATCACAATAAATGTTACAAAAACAAGAACAACCATAAATATAACATCATCCACATCGAGAGGTGCATGACCCTAAGCCAGATTCCATATGCATTTATCAATCAACGAATGCCATGACCCAATCACAAGGCATCTCATCGCCACATTTTGACAAGGCGCTAGGAACCCATGCGAAAAAAAAATAATTCTAAACCTTCAACCCAACACAAAATCCAAGGAGCCTTAAATCCAACTTGTACTATCATACATTGTACGACATCGATAGACGAAAGCACTCTAAACAATAAAGAAAACAAAATGCAGGGTGACTATATTCGATAAAATTAAGTTGGCACAACGACTAGAAGTAAATAATTACCAATTCATCATCATAAGGACTCATTCACAACATAAGTAATCACTAACCATCTAAAAGTAAAATCATCTAACCATCTTTAAGAAACATATACTTTCCATTCAAGGGTTTATTATTCCAGTAACTCATCTATAAATTTTACTTCTTAGGTTCTAAATTCCTACAAGGAAATCAACTCTTAAAATGTGAGTAAAAATAAGGGGGCCACACATCAGACACCATTACTCAATGTCATGCAAGGTGCAATATTTATTGACTAATTCACGAGAAAACATAAAAATTTCTTCAACAATATTTAGATAATTAACCATTAACACATCATTAGATAAATATCATAAGATCACGACCATCATTGAATCATCACCTTTCAAAATAGTTATATCCTAACATCCAAATTAATTTATACTAATGGTCTAGAATGACATTAACAAAAGTGTTTTTCTCCTAGCCCATATGTTTTAATTTAAAACTGTAATTAGGATTACCCATTAATATAAATAATTATTTTCGATATCATATAAAATGATTATCAATGGGTTTTACACATAAATATTGATGCTAAGTGACCCATGGGCATTGAATTATCACCTTGACAGTACAATCTTGATTTCTATGATGATGGGTAGCATAACCATATAATTATAAAAGTTAAGGTGTGTTTTTGGAAATGCAAGTCTAGTACTTCAGCGTATTTAGGAAATTGGCATTTCATCTATAGGGCATATAAGAAATTAGTAGAGAAAACTCCCACGATATAATGCTATCTTGTCCAAGGGGAGTGTTGAGAACCTTTTCAAGGAGTTGTCCTTTCAAGTCCTTCTACCTTTTTAGTGAATCATTGTATGTGCATTGTGCTAGAATCGTATTCTGTTGAATCTGGACTCCCTAGGATAAGATTTGGAGCAATACAATAAATAGAAATTAGATTCCAAAAAAAACACCAAAGTAACAAAATCATTTTAATCATAGAACATCTTAAACCACTAACAGACCAAGATCTATTGATTTCAGGGTTTATCATATAAGTTTGCAGCTAGGTGCATCATCCTTTACAAATACCACTGAAAAGTGAACGAAAATATTTCTTCCAAGTATTTAGTAAATAATTTGGAATTTTGGGAAAGCAACCAAACCAGAAACCTAGACAATCTATGAAAAGACTCTGGGTCTATTAATATTGTAGAAATTTAAAATTCAGTACTACATTGTGTTTGCTATTTTTTAACACATTTACAGTGCCTACCATGCAATTGTTAGTTACAGAGAGTCATGTTGTAGATATTGTGTTGTCATACAGTTCTCCCATGCAATTTTATTTTATTGTAGGATTACAACATTGCGGGAGAAGCTGTCATAAACATTGGCTGAATTTTCTCAGACCCGACATCAATCGAGAGAAATTGAGTTTTGTAACGAACCCAACAGGAAGAAATTTTTTAGGGAAATAAAAATGAAACACAATCACACAATTTGAATTGCAACACAAACAAATATCAAAACATGGGAAAGGTTGGGGTCCTGAGAAAGTTCATCATGCGAAGTGACCAACCTGAAAGATTCAAGTTCACCAATGAATTTTTTAACTTCTGTAGATTGTAGTTGATGTTTTTGTCAACATCCAGGGATGATATTTTAATGAAACTGAAAAAACAATGTGGGACAAGAACCTCCATTTCTACATATGGGAGGCCTTGCCACCAATCAAAAAAACATTTGTAAGGGCCCGGGACAAGAATACCCAAGAAGAAAAGGAACTATATTGCTAACTACACAGATTGTACATCAATTTGTTTTTAACAACTTCAACCAGTTGTTCCAAGAATGATAAGATAACAGGTTAAGGTTGATATCAATGAGGAATCCAATGAGGTTAAGGCACTCTAGTAACAGGAATCCTATTAAATCTGTAGCTTAAGGTAAAACTTTTAGCCGAGCAGGAAATAGTGAATGTCTTAGGTGTTGAAGATGAATGAGGAACCTAGTTACCATAGAATTGGTGTAAGGCGCTATCTAGTTTCTTTAAAAATACAACTAAAACATTTAGAAACAAGTAATATGACATTTTTGTAAGAAAACAACCTTTCGGGATTTACCAAATATGGTGCAAGAATATCGTATCATAAACATCAATCAATATTCATATACATGTAATTACAACCAATATACAAAGGAAATTGCACACGCATACCGTAACCGAAGGCGTAAAGCTTGAGTCGATGTCCCACCTGTGTGTTCCATCCATCTCCCTCTTGCCGACCGATAAGACCTCACCGGTACCTCCCATCCAACGCTAGGGGTACTCTTCTTCCCCCTGAGCCCAATCCGCAAAGGGGCCACACACACAATACTAGAGAATTCTATCTCCCATCTTGCCTCGCAAGGTCGAGCTACCACTCATTATTTGAGTTGGGTATTCCAACTCCCATAAGAGAAATTCAATAAAGATAGAATTCTTGCAGCGTAACCTTACATAAAGTAGACATGATCCATACTCCTCCTCCACCATCGTTTTTATATATTTTTCAAGTGATTAGTTTCCCAATCCCTCATTATATTTCTTTTTCATTTATTTAATTAGGAAAAACATCCCCCATACACATGTCGCTAGATCCCCTAATTTCACTATAAAATCAATTTATTAATTAATTAAATTTGTCTATTTCCCTCACCCACCTAAAAGAGTTCCTAAAAATGCTCCTTGGTGTCCCATTATTCCCTTCCAATTCTCAAATGAATTACACCTTACTTAAATCCTAGATGAGTTCATAAATAGAAAGTTCCAAGGGTAGATTCCTTACTAAGTTAGACATTCCCCTTTTTCTTTAAGTTTCCCCTTTTATTTAAATTTCCCTTTTTCTTTAAGTTTCCCCCTTTTTAACTAAGTTCAGAATTAGAAATTTTAGAAAAGCAACCATTTACCCCCTTTTAATAAATAAACATTGATTAAAATTTATACTTTAATTAATAAAGATTGAATTTTATTTACCCCCTTCTTGTTATATGTCTAATTAGTTTTCTTTTTTTTTGTTCAAAGGTTTTACTTAGACCTAGGTTTTAATTTCACCAGGTTGGGAGACAGTTTTTAAGGGAACAATTAGTTATTAAAATTTACTCATACCATCATCTATTTTAAGGCTGACCAGGTCCTAAGGAGGCATAGTTTTCTAGGTACTAGATTTATTATCTTACTCGAGTTAAAACCATGACGTGCCCTTCAAGATGCACTACATGCTCCAAGGGTGCCACTCGCTTGCATTCATGTTTTATTTTCACGATGTGCCCTTCAAGACTCACTACCTACTCCAAGGGTGCCACTTGTCTCTTAACTGGATTTGATAGACGTCAAACCCCTTGAGTCAATAATCCATCAGGTGATCTTGTGGGATATTATGGGCCTCTAAGGAATAAGGACCATGCGTTATTGCACACCCTTTAGAATCATCGTGAGCGACTGTCACAATCTTCCCTCATGGCATCGTGGGTCTTCTTGAATTAGGTAATCGTTAACCTACAGTTCGAGCCATGGAGGGAGTGCTATTAGGTTGCCGTAGGTTTGGTGCCACACCTCTCCCTCAATGTCTTTGTTTGTCGTGCATGACCCCTTTACTCCAAATGTGAGTGTAGTCGGCAAGCTATTGTCAGTGAGCATCCAGTAAGGAAACATGTCAGTGATAACAATCAACATCATAATATGTAATCATATGTACATATGTCACATCAACAACATTCAAGCCCTAACATTCCACTCTCTAACTCGATCCAGAGTCCAAGGAGTTTCATCGATTCTTCGGCATCCTCTAACATCCAGAGTCCTGCACATTTAGGAGAACCCAATTAATAGCACCCGTCAATGTAAATACAACAAAAATAACATATCATCAAATCCACAATATCTCATAATCATAATCAAAATAGACAATAGTATAATGACCTGTATCACTTGCACGCAAGTTTTCTCAAAGAATAATTCCACTTAGTGGGATCAAGAGTGGGATGTTACAGAATCTTTCGGCCGAAAAAACATTTTTTCGGCCGAAATATGGTTGAGAGAATACCGTCAGATGGAAAAAATGAAAAGACACATCGTATTGTTTCATTTCACGCCAAATCGTATAAATATGCTTTTCGTCGAACTCATTTAACACAATTGATCACTTGTTTGATGGTTTTCTAGAGCACCTATACAAAGTTTCGAATCAGCTTTTTCATTTTTCTTGAATAAGGTAATTGATGTTTGTTCAAGTTTTTATTGGAATAACAATTTATATATTGAAAGAAAAATGTTGAGAATTTTTTCAAGGTGAAGCCTTTCTTGAACATAACTTTTGCAAATAACTATACTCATGGGAAACAAAATTTTTTGCAAGAGAAAATTTGATCATACTCAAGATGAAACTCACCATAACGATTAAAAGAAAGAGCATTAATGGAGAAATAAATGAGAACATGCAAATATTGAAGAAATAAACAATGATCATGTAAATAGAGATTCTCAGCAAGAAGAAGTCCAACCCGGTATGCATGCATATCTTGTCTATATTAAAAGTATAGAATTCAAATTTAAAATATTATTTAATATAATTTATTGTAATTACGATTTGATATTTTTCAAAAAACATAAATATATTTGTCTCATAACATCGATGAAGAAATTGAAACCGAAATTGAAGTAGAAGACGTTGAAACCGAAATTGAAGCAGAAGACGAATCACCTATAGGTATGTACATAAATTTAGATAATACAAGATGAACACTTGTATATAATTTAGTGAATCTCATGTTTCACCACATACAAGGGATGTGTTGCAATGAAGAATAGAACAAAAACAATATGAAGAACATCCAAAACATATATTGCCAATGACACAAATAGTATTGTTCAATAATTTCAAAGAAGAGCACAAAAAAGTTCAAATTTTCATCAATACATTTGTGCAACAAAAACCATGGTTTGTTAAACCCATCACTATTCATGACACTTGTTGTTGTCATTATCATGTGGAATTTGAGTTGCATTACAAAACGTTTCTTGATTTTGGTAAAACGTTATGGCCAAGTTCACCTTCTCCTTCCACATTCCGTGATTTTATATCTTAAACTCTATGTGAAAGAGAAGATGATGAATTATTTTACCAAAAAGAATTTGTTGGTGGAAATAAATGTGATTGTTGTGGAAATCTAAGTTTGTTTCACTCAAAGTATACCATTGATATGAATGATCAATCATTTTATAATATAAGAGTCAATTGGAAGAAATATGAATATATCAACAACATGGCTCCACATTCTTCAAATGTTATTTCCAAAAGGATTGATTTGAATGTAGATAAAATCCATGTGATAAATTTTTTGAAGAAGTTTGAGGAAGAAATTTATAAATACACCAAGCATTCACATAAATCTCAATGGAAATACCTACAATTCAAATAGTCCCGTGAAGTCTTTCCAACAGGGACAATTTTTTCTGTAGTTGATTTTGCAGAGAATTACACATTCACTGCACAAAAATAAATACAGAGTGAATATTATCATTATGATCAAGTCACTATATTTGTCCATTTTCTATATAGACATGCTCAACGGATTCTTGATAATATATAAATTAGCAACGACAATTGACATGTTATTAAAGAATATCACTTTTATATAAGTGATGATCCAGCACACGACACACATTATGTACAACATTGTTTTGATAAATTTTATGATTCATTGAAAGAACGTGGAATCAGATTCGATTGACATTGGATATGGTCAGATGGGTTTGTGGGTCAATTCAAATCTTCATGATCAATTGGTTGTGTCATCTTAAAAACAAATCAAACATTACACACTGTTGGAATTTTTTTGAGACTGGTCATGGAAAAGGAGAGCATGACAGTGCATGGGCATGTGCAAAATGATCACTTCAAAGGTATCAGATGAACCCTCATGCCGATCAATTTGAATCTACTGATCAATTTGCTGAATGGTGAAAAATGGAGGTAAGCCATGAAAATAATCTGTCAAGGGATGCATACATGTGTGTCTATATATATGTTGAGCTCTAATCTACCCTAGCAAATTAGAGTGTAATTAATTGTCAATCCGGTGTTTGTAAGACTTAGAGGCATGTCCAAAGTATATGGATTTTAGAGATAGTTTTTATCTTTTATGGAGATAACCCAAAATTTATTCTAAGGCTGAATGTGAAAGAGATGCTAAGCTCCTATTCAGAAGTCATCTTCATAGATCTCGTGACAGTGATCATCACTTGTTTTTAAATGGTAAAAAAAGTAAGCATAAAATCTATTCTAAGGCTGATTGTGCAAGAGGCACTAAGCTTCTATTCAGAAGTCGTCTTCATAGTCCTCATAACAGTAATCAACATTTGTTTTTCTAAAGAGTGAAAATAGTAAGTATTCAAGAGAAAGTTTAAGACCTATCAAATGTTGGAAGAACAAAACTCTTATTCAAGAGATGCATTCATCGTTCTTATTTCATTCATTCATTAACATCAAATCAAATCAAAAATACTGAAAGCATGAAATAACTCAAAAGCATTCAAAACTATCTTAATGCTTGAAGTCTAACTGCTCATTGAGTTCTCATTCAAGAATCCATTCACAATGATGAGTAAGTCTTGAAAACATTAAGTATGTAACTGAACTATAAAATTCATTTACCTATAGCAAGATAAAACTCATCTACAGCAAACAAGATCTAAAACATGTACTTGAAAAATAAACACAAGGAAAGAGTGTACTAGTTGGCAATGGGGGCCCTCCACTGCTTCCCTTGTACACTTGGTTAACTTCAGCTACGAAAGGACTCCAATAGAATTCAAATCACCATGAGCATTCAAATGAACAAAAACACAGAGCTGATCTTTAAGAGTGCAAATTCTCAAGTTTCTTCATTCATCCAAAGGTGTCTTACTAGCTTAAACTTAAGAGTATTTATACAAAAGTTTAAAAACCATAAATGCTAAAATGTCTCCTAAATATCATCAGTAGATCCTCAATATCCTAGGAG
>ML778054.1:283347-298367 GCA_009831015.1 Picea engelmannii | reverse complement strand
ATGCACTTGTTTATGGTACAGGTTGATTACAAGTTGTTTGGCACAGGTTGGTGCATGGTTGATGCTCTTGTTTATGGTACAGATTGATATCTGTTGAGGATTGTTGCCTCATCTCAGTTGGTGCTAAGAATGCAAGATGAGTCCTCCATATAGAGCTGGTGCTCTTGTAGGTTTGTACTCTATTAATTTGTTGTTGATAAACCCCAAGGATTGTAGTCCGTAATAAAAAGAAAATTGTACATACATCTTGTGTTCTTTGTGTTCATTGTGGTGATGACTTGTTGATGATATATTGCTGATATATGTTGCTGATATGTGCTCACATCTAACTAGTTATAAATGACAATAATGGGTAATGCATAAATGTTGAATGCTAATTGATGAGTTTTTGTTCAAGAGGGAAGTTTTGGGAAAAAGAGCCCCACACTCATTCACCCCCCCTCTAAGTGTGGTAGGTGTGTCCAACATCACCAACCATCGATACCTCACCGATACATCCCAGCCAATGCTAGGGGTACTCTTCTTCCCCCTTAGCCCCATGAGCCGCAAAGGGGCCACACACACTATCCAGAGATTTCATCTATCTCCCAGATCGCCTCACAAGGCCGAGCTACCACTCCTCTCCGAGATGGGTAACCCCACAAGTAAATTAGTCAAGTCGATATTTTTGTAGCGTAACATTACGCAAACAGAAGATGATCCTTCCTCCTTCTCCTCCCCTTCTTTTATAGAGTTTCGAACTTCCTTTATTTCCTAAAATCTCATTTAGTTAAAGTTTTTAAAAATAAAATCCCAAAATTTCCTCTCCGTACAAGTGTCCCTCATCCCCTACAATCTTCCATGAATTAATTTCTTTAATTATGTAATTATCTTTATTTCCCTCACCCACCTAGAGTTACTCCTAGAATCACTCCTAGGTGTCCCTAGATTCCCTTACAGGTTTTAAAGGCTTTCCCTATTATGAAATTGCCAATTCATTTTAAAATTAGAAGGCTCTTAAATGTAGATTCTTTACTAAGTTAACATCCCGATTTTTCCCTTAAGTTCCCCTTTTTCCTTTTTATGTTACCTCTTTTCCCTAGTTTCCTATTTTTTTTATTTTCCCTCTTTCCCCTTTTACTTAGAACTCAAAAAGGAAGGTGTGGAATATAACCCCTTTTCCCTTTTATCATTAATTTAGTATCTTTTTAAATTCTCAAAAGATAAAATAATTAATTCCCTCTTTACTTTTTATATCCACAGATTTTATTTCTTATGAATAATTTAATTTCTTACTCCCTTCATGTTACAAAATTTTATGAAGGCCATAATTATTACTTAAGTGGTTTTTATTTTAAAATTTATTATTTTATTTTATTTTATCTATTTATTTTATTTTATTTTATTATTTTTTTTTTTTTAAAAGGTAGATAAAATTTTACCCCTAGCGAAATTTTAGACTTAGAACTTAGATTTTGTACTGGGCGACATTTAATTAGGGAAATTGTTTTGAAATTTCTTAACCTGTTATTTGTCTTAGCGCCATCTAGGTTCATCCCTCTATCATCATCAATGCGACGTGCCCTTCAGGACACACTAGGTGCTCCAAGGGTGCCACTCACCTCATTTGTTTCCTTACGCAACGTGTCCTTCAGAATGCACTACGTGCTCCAAGGGTGCCACTCGTCTCATCTGTTCCCTTGTGCGACGTGCCCTTCAGGATGCACTACGTGCTCCAAGGGTGCCATTCACCTCTTGAATGATTGGTAGACATCAATAACCCGTGGAGTTGACACTCCGCGAGGTGAACTTGTGGGAGACTAATGGACTCTAAGGAATAAGGCCCCCGCCTTCTTGCGTACCGCTTAGAATCATCATGAGCAACTGTCACAGTCTTCCCTCATGGCATCGTCGGTCCTCTTGAACTAGGTAATTGTTAACCTACAGTTCGAACCACGGCGAGAGTGATAGTAGGATGTGGTAGGGTTGTTGTCCACACCTCTCCCTCAAC
The DNA here is from genome assembly GCA_009831015.1 of Picea engelmannii. Lineage (NCBI taxonomy): Eukaryota > Viridiplantae > Streptophyta > Pinopsida > Pinales > Pinaceae > Picea > Picea engelmannii. The sequence goes on along the minus strand of ML778054.1, from coordinate 296,377 downwards.
ATCTCTGGTAGTCATGTGTGACCCCTTTACTCCATATGTGAATTTGGTCGGCAAGCTATCGTCAGCCTGTATCATCAACAAATCATGTCATAACATATCCACATCATATCATCTAATCAGATGCACTAATATAATAGTAAAAAAATCAAACCCCCAATGTTACACTCCCTAACTCAATCCAGATTCCAAGGGGTTCCATCGATGCCTCTGCATCCGCGAGGTCCAAAACCCTACACACTTAGTAAAACTGAGTCAATAGCACTTGTCTATGTCAATGTAGTAAAATAACATATCATCAACCCAAAATGCCTCATAATCAAAATCAAGAGTTTTAATACCATAATAATCCAGATCACTTGCGAGCAAGTGTCCTCAAAGATTAAGTTTGCTCAGTGCGCTAGAGTGGGATGTTACATACACCCCCTCTTGGTCTAAAATTCTTCCCTAAGTTTCACAATATAAATGCTGAAATAAGTGTATCACAGTATCATATGTCTTTCTATCAAACAAAAATGGAAACTGTTGGCGCATATCATATGTGTCCTCCTAGGTCGCCGAGTGCGGACTATAATTGTCCCACTAAACTTTGACCTAATCTACCGTTCGACGTCATAGTTGTCAAACGCGATGATCCAAGATGCGGACCGGCTCAGTCGTGAGTGCCCCCTCGTCTGATACCTGTAGGGAACTCATATCAATAACATGTGTAGGATCACTAATATAATGTCTCAAAACAGAGACATGAAAAACATCATGCATACACCTCAAACAATCAGGCAAGGCTAGTCGATAGGCCACGGGCCCCTTTCTCTCCACAATCTCGAAGGGTCCCATGAACCTAGGAGAGTTTATCTCCCTTTCCAAACTTGATCGAGCTCTTATGCAGTTTAACCTACAAGAAGACTCGATCGCCGACCTCGTAACTACGATCGACACAAAGCGCATCGGCATAACTCTTATGTTGATCATGCGCTTCTTTAATCCTTTGTATTATTGTTTACATTTGCTCTTCCATTTCTTGGATCACTTTTGGTCCCACCAGGACCCTATCCTCAAGTCGATCCCAACTCAAGGGCATCCGACACGGTTTCCCATAAAGAAACTTGAAAGGCACCATCTTAATGGTGCTCTGGTAACTGTTGTTGTAAGAGAACTCCACTAGTGGAAATAATTCTTCCCAACACTTTTGTTGGTCCATCACATACATGTGCAACATGTCTTCCAAGGTTTGGTTCATTCTTTCGGTTTGCACGTCCGTCTCCGGGTGATATGGAGTACTAAAGTTAAGTTGGGTTCCCAAGGCCTCTTGGAAACTCATCCAAAATCATCCAGTAAACACCGATCCTCAATCGGATATAATCCTCTTAGACACACCATGCAGCCTCACAATTTCACTGATGAAAACTCTAGCTATGTCAGGTGCCTGATACATCATACGCATAGGAATAAATTGAGCACTCTTCGTCAAAGTGTCTACTACTACGAAAATCAAGTCATGCCTCCTTACTGTTAGTGGCAATCCAACGATAAAATCCATCGAAATAACCTCCCATTTCGATTCCGGAATAGCGTGTGGTTGTAGTAATCCTGCTGGGTGTCTATGTTCAGCCTTTACCTGCTGACATTCTAGACATCTGGGCCCATAGTTGACTATGTCGGCCTTCATTCTCTTCCAAAAGAATAAGGGTTTAAGGTCTGCCCTCATCTTCATGACTCCTGGGTGAGCCATGTAAACTGCTCTATAAGCCTCACTCAGGATCAACATCCTCAACTCATCGTTTGGCAGTACATAAATCCGACTTTTAAACCTCAATAAACCATCTCTATCAAAAGAAAATCCCTCATATCATGGTACCATCCTTGTGTTTTGTCCGATAAAACCCTCGACCTCTTTGTACCAGTCATCATCACACTGTAAAGTTAGAATCTTTTCACGTAGATTTATCTGAAGAGGCAACACCGAAAAGATGTGTAGTCTCCGACTCAAAGCATCCACCACTCGGTTCACTGTTCCCTTTATGTAAGTAATCTCAAAATCGTACTCACTAAGAAATTTCGACCAATGTTGTTGTCGTGTGTTCAGGTCACCTTGCGTAAATATGTGTTGTAGTCCACAATGGTCAGTCTTTAGTTCAAATTTTCATCCAACAAGGTAGTGTCTCCAAACCTTCAAGGCATATACGATGGCTAATAACTCCCAATCATGTGTCGCGTAGTTCTCCTTATGCCTTCTCAATTTCCTTGAAATGTAAGCAATCACTCATCCGTCTTGCATCAAGACTCCACCTAAGCCTTCCTTGGATGCGTCAGTGCATACCAAGAAGTCTGTGTCCATGTCAGAAACCTTTAGTATTGGTGTGGTTGTCAACAATTCCTTGAGCCTATGAAACACTTCTGCGCATTTCTCGGTCCAAACAAACTTCTTGTTCTTCTTCTACAGCTCTATGATTGGATTTGCTATCTTCGAAAATCCCTCGACGAACTGACGATAGTATCCTGCTAAACCCATGAAGCTATGCACTTCTGGGACATTTGTAGGCATAGGCCATTCCATAATAGCCTCGACCTTGGTTGGATCCACGACAAAGCCTTCACCGAAGATGACATGCCCTAAGTAGTGAATCTTCGATTGATAAAATGAGCATTTGGACAACTTCCCATACAATTTGTGCTCTCGCAAACACTATAGTACCAAGCACAAGTTCTCGTCATGCTCCTTTGTTGTCCAAGAGTAAATCAAAATATCGTCAATAAATACTTGGACGAACTTGTCCAAGTACTCGCGGAACACCCCATTCATCAAACTCATAAATACCCCGGGTGCATTTGTCAGTCCAAACAGAAAAACAGTAAACTCGTAATGTCCAAACCTCATCTTAAAGGTGGTCTTAGGGATGCCATCCTCCTTGATCCATAACTGGTGATACCCTGATCACAAATTGATCTTGGAGAACACCGTCGTACCCTTTATTTGATCGAACAGATCATCAATTCTCGGCAATGGACACTGATTCTTGAGAATAGCCTTGTTGAGTTGATGGTAGTCAATGCAAAGTCTCCACAATCTGTCCTTATTTCATATGAAAATAATAGGTGCACCCCATGGTGACACACTAGGACGTATCAGTCCCAGGTCCAGCAACTCCTTCAGTTGCATTTTCAACTCTTGTAACTCTGGGTTCGACATTCGATAACGCATTCTTGCTATCGGTTCCATCCCCGGTTTCAGGTCTATGGTAAACTCCAACTCCCTCTCCAGTGGCATCCCAGGTAACTCCTCTAGAAATACGTCCACAAACTCTTTCACCACCGGAAGGTGTTCTAGACCTTCCACTACTCCCTTCTCATTTAACGCAAGGATCTCATAAAGCTTGCATCCCTTATGCATACTCTTCCGTAGCTGTAAGTAAGAGATGAACCTCAGGGAAACTCCCTGGTTCCATCCTACAATCACACGTCTCTATCCCTCGTCATCGACCAAGCTCAACCATTTTGTCTTACAGTTGAGTATTTCCTCATGCGATTCCAACCAATCCATACCAATCACGACATCATAAGATCCTAGGATCATGATGTATAGATTTTCCCTAGTGACAAACTCTCCCAGGTTAAGGACACAACCCATAACCTTTCCTCCAACCTTCTGTTTGGCTCCCGAAGCCATCTCTACAAAGTTAAACTCGTCCTGTTCAACTGCCTTTACCTTAATCCTTTTTAGCATTGCACCAGAAATGAAACTCTCGGTAGCACCGGGATCTATCAAAATACTAAGGGTCTGGCCAACAATGGTACCTATCATCTCAAGCAGAGTCGATTGGTGCTATGCCTGACGGTTATTCACCACTGCAAGAATCCGATGGGCCTTGCCCATATCTCCCATAGTAGTGGGTCCAACTGATCCAGATGCTTTGGTCCTCTCCACAGGGAAATCGCGCTGGTAGTGTGGCTCCCCACACGTCCAACACCCCTTCTTCAGCCCAATAGTCCTGGTACCTGAAATAGAAGATGACAGCCCACCGGCCTGGAACCCTAGTCTATTCTTCTAAATAGGCCTAAACGGTTGCTACTGTGGTCGATACTGCTGCTGATGTTGTGGTCCCCGATAAGGTTCCTGCTACTGAGGTGGAGGTCACCAAGGTGTAGTGAATGTGGATCCCCTCTGGAAGCCACGATATCCCGACGTATGTCTCGCTGGTGTCTGGTGCTGTTGTGTCCAGATGAAACCTGCCCTGCTGGTCTCACCAGAGTCCTGGTCCAGCCCCCACTGATAAGATCCTTCTCTACTATGAGGGCCTTCTAGACAACATCATGCAAGGTTTGAGGCATCAAAATCCTAACCTTTGCATGCAGGTTGTCGTTAAGGCCGAACATGAAACTGTTGACCTTAAGTTTCTTAGTGTTAAGGTGTGGAGCATATCGGAGAAGCTCCATAAAATGGGCCTCGTACTCGACCACCGTAAGACCTCCATGTCGTAAGGCATTGAACTCATTAAGATGACGCTCAATGAATTCCTCTAAAAGGTACCTCTCTCTAAACCGTTCCTCAAATAGTTTCCATGACATGTCTTTGACGACCATGTTTAGTTGCGGTAGGAGCGTCTTCCACCATAGAAGAGCGCTCCCCTTCAGTTGAAATACTGCCATGCGAACCTTCATGTTGGAGGTATAATCGCAAAGTGAGAAGCACATCGCCATGTTCTCCAACCATGCCTTAGCGGCTGCGCCATCCAGTGCATCAAAGAAATCAGTAAATTTGACCTTCTTGAGTTCACGGTGAATGCTACCAATACCGACCAGAGCGCGCGGTGGAAACTCAGCGGGTGTCGGCGCCTTGGCCTCATCTCTGTCCAAACGGCTGATCAGTGCCTCGAACATGCGCTGAAAAGATCTCATCATTCTGACTACATCGCCAACTGCTATCTACTACTATCCGAGAACCTTCTCGTCTCCCTGGGGGTTAGACCACTCAGGTGTGGATGCTACTGGAGGCGTCGCGCCTCCTCCCCTAGAACCCTGTCATCTGCCTCCGCGGTGTCCTCTAACCATGATTACCTGCACGCACACAAATCAAATCGATTAGCAACAGTATACTCAAACCATATCAACGAAAGCTGTGGCGATCCCAAGTCATGGATTGAACCTCGCTCTGATACCATATGTAAAGAACCTTTCCTTTGTCACGACATCAAGCCTCTCCTAACAAGTGCAATTTTTTTTTATTTTTATTTTTTTGTGTGTGTGTGTATGATGGTAAACATGACATTGTACTCAACAATGAAACACAATGACGAACACTACGCAAGCAACTCTCGCAACCACAACATGACAACCTGACAAGAAAAAGAATGACTACCCGCCCATCCTACCTTGCAATGGTTAGTACCTCCTGGACACATAAGAAATTCTCAAGCCCAGGTTCCCATCGATCTTGACCATATAAGGTCTCAGGGCTGGCGACTGTTCTGAGGAACCAGGAGGTGTCTACATCCCACCTAACACAAGTAGACCAAGCACATTAAAAGTTTACAACCAAGTACAAACATTAATTATAATGAACAACAATACCATCAATGGGAAGTGCAAGCTAAAAATGTCTTCGTCAACAACCCAATCATTAATCAAGGCAAATGGGTCAATATCTATGATTTTAATTGGTGTTAAATTCAGATCACTTAACCAGTCTAAATTTCATTCGTCAACGAGTACCAACCGAACTTAACATGGATCACATCAATATCTATAATTCAACTAATTCAATCACATATCGATAATTCAACTAACATCTATAGTTCAATTAACATCAATAGTTCACTAACATCTATAATTCAACTAACATCAATAATTCAACTAACATCAATCACATATCCATTTAGCAAGTCTGAAAATGCAAGCTAGACTTTACTCACCATACTAATTTTAATAATTATTACAACCGAAAAGGACAAGTATATATTAGTCCAAGTCCCCATCCAACTAGTCATAAATTTGAGTAACAATTATTAACATTCCTAAAGTGGGAAGCTACCCTAGAACTTAAGAACAAATAAACCTCAACATCATTCTTAGCCTTGTGTGGAAATTGTCTTAAAGGTCATCCTCATCACTAGTTCAAATTTTCCAATTATAAAATTTTGTTGATTAAGTTCTTATCAAGTACCCTAGGTGTCTTCTTGGAGTTCCCACTAACACCATCTAGTTCAGACCCTCAAGGGAAAGTCGCAATGGAATTATCGTTGAACCTGAATTGTTTTCCCTATTTCAAGAGGAAAACGATAAACACTATAGCGTTGTATCTAAAACACTTTAAGATTATAATTTGGGACATGTACCACCTTTGATCTATCCTCCTTCCAATGACATAAATAATACAATATTTTTGACTTGTGGTCCCCAATATGACCATTTACTAAAACCCCAAGTCAAGCCTAGTTTGAGGACCAGGCCAACCATAACTCACACAAGTTATAACTCAGAAAGATAAAGCTAATCAGATTCTAGAATTCTGGAGAGTTATACTCTTGTTATTTATTCCTTCCAACCCACAAATCCCATGTAAGTTCAATAATTCAAAATGTATCATGAAAAAGGTAAAAAGACTCGTTTAAAGGAAGTATCAAAGAAACATCTACTTTATGTCAATTGCCAATTTCTTAAAATAAGATAATCTAGATTACACGATTTAGAAGAAATAAAACAAAAGTTAAAGGGGATTCTTACCCCTAAATTGAATGAGAATGAATGAGTACTCATACAGTACGCCCAGGGATTATGCCGTATCGGTAAGATGCAAGGGTTTGAACTCGGTGCTGATCAAATTCAACAACCACAGCCATGCCTTAATCAATAGCTAGCAGCCTACAATAATGTTGCCTCCAGATAAAATGCTACCCAACCTGCTATTAAAAGACTGTGAGTAAACGTGGTGCGTCCATCATTTTCGCTGAGTGTAACCAGGCGTGTAAGACCGTGTGCAAGACCAGCACTATCACTATACATTAACAGGCGTGTAACCAACATTATCACTATGTGTAAGACTGTGTGGAAACATTGTGAATTGGTGTTAGGAGTAAATCTTCTATCGCTATGTGTAAACATGTGTAAACAGTAACGATTTTTCTCATCAATCAATCCACGCAACAGGTGAGGGAGGTGGGATTTTCGTAAAATGGAAAACAAATTCATGGTGCAGGGAATATAAGTCCTTGAACCACAGGAAAGCGGAGTAAAATCGCCAAGATGAAAGGGTGATCTGGCAGAGGGAAATCAACAACAAAGGGGTTAATACACAGAGTGGAGTTTTTTTTTTAAAGTGCTGAATACACAGAGTTTATATTGGCTAGCTATCCGATGATGAACGAGCAGAGTCAAATCACCAGCATATGATATTTACACGGTTATATTCTGCCAGGTAAGTAGTAATTCACCGGTAAGTAATAACACACAGGTAAGTATTAATTCACCAAGGTAAAATCAATTCGCCCGGTAAGTATTGATTCGTAGGTAAAATCCCTTCATTAATCCAAGATAAATTTTCCAGTCATTAATCCACCAAGGTAAAATCATTGGTTGTATAAAGGCTGGTAAATGTAATGGCGATTTTCTTAATAATGCCAAATACTAAAACATTTCCCATAAACAGCTATGTAAACGCACTACACAGTCAACGCAGGCACACAAACAAATCAACGTTGTCTTCCAATTCTTAATAATGTCCTGACTTTACCAATCAAGAGATGGAACTATCATTAAAAATATGCAAACAAAAGGAAATAAACAAGCACAAAGATAAACCCTCAAGGACGTGAGGATAAACCATAAGCAGGGGTACCCAATCGAAGAAGGCGCAAAGACCAAAAAATTAGCCAAGGACAACAATAGAGGTAGACAACTGAGTTCATCCTTCGCTTCACCATCCTCGCACAAAAAAGTAGGGCGTTGAGATCCATAGGTATTTTAACGCTAAGGCGGCGACCGTAGATCAAGCTCCTAGCCAACTGCTCAGGTGAGGACTGGCATGCTAGGGACGAAGGAAAACAATCACAAGGGTCTCAGTCAAACACCACAGGGCTATCAAGTCATGCGGGGAACGAAGACCATGGGAGTTCAAACAACCAGACAATCAGCTAGGCTAAGAAAAGGGGTTCGCTATCAATCTAAACATCCAATCCATTTACAAATCACCATGCAGATCCAAGCATAAGTCCTAATGCATTCTACTCTACAAAATAAAACAACGTATCGTTGCTTGATCACCCGCTTCGAATGTCGTCCCACGCTCCATGCAACTCTCACTCGCCGATTGTCGAGACCTCACCGGTACCTCCCAGCCAATGCTAGGGGTACTCTTCTTCCCCCTTAGCCCCCCGAGCAGCAAAGGGGACACACACACTATCCAGATATTTTGTCTATCTCCTAGATCACCTCTCAAGGCCGAGCTACCACTCCTCTCCGAGATGGGTAACCCAACTCCCACAAGTAAATCAGTCAAGTCGATATTTCTATAGTGTAACATTACGCAAACAGAATATGATCCTTCCTCCTTCTCCTCCCTTTCTTTTATAGAGTTTTGAACTTCCTTTCTTTCCTAAAATCTCATTTAGTTAAAGTTTTTAAAAATAAAATCTCAAAATTTCCTCTCTGTACAAGTGTCCCTCATCCCCTACAATCCTCCATGAATTAATTTCTTTAATTAAGTAATTATCTTTATTTCCCTCATCCACCTAGAGTTACTCCTAGAATCACTCCTAGGTGTCCCTAGATTCTCTTACAGGTTTTAAAGGCTTTCCCTATTATGAAATTGCTAATTCAGTTTAAAATTAGAAGGCTCTTAAATGTAGATTCTTTACTAAGTTGACTTCCCACTTTTTCCCTTAAGTTCCCCCTTTTCCTTTTTATGTTACCTCTTTTCCCTAGTTTCCTATTTTTTTTATTTTCCCTCTTTCCCCTTTTACTTAGAACTCAAAAAGTCAGGTGTGGAATATAACCCCTTTTCCCTTTTATCATTAATTTAGTATCTTTTTAAATTATCAAAAGATAAAATAATTAATTCCCTCTTTACCTTTTATATCCACAGATTTTATTTCTTATGAATAATTTAATTTCTTACTCCCTTCATATTACAAAATTTTATGAAGGCCATAATTATTACTTAAGTGGTTTTTATTTTAAAATTTATTATTTTATTTTATTTTATCTATTTATTTATTTTTATTTTTTATTATTATTATTTTTTTTAAAGGTAGACAAAATTTTACTCCTAGCGAAATTTTAGACTTAGAACTTAGATTTTGTACTGGGTGACATTTAATTAGGGAAATTGTTTTAAAATTTCTTAACCTGTTATTTGTCTTAGCGCCATCTAGGTTCATCCCTCTATCATCATCAATGCGACGTGCCCTTCAGAATGCACTAGGTGCTCCAACGGTGTCAATCGCTTCATTTGTTCCCTTGAGCGACATGCCCTTCAGGACGCACTACGTGCTCCAAGGGTGCCACTCGCCTCATCTGTTCCCTTGTGCGACGTGCCCTTGAGGATGCACTACACGCTCCAAGGGTGCCACTCGCCTCTTGACTGATTGGTAGACATCAACAACCCCTGGAGTCAACACTCCGCTAGGTGAACTTGTGGGAGACTAAGGGACTCTAAGGAATAAGGCCCCTGCCTTATTGCGCGCCCCTTAGAATCATCGTGAGTGACTCTCACAGTCTGCCCTCATGGTATCGTCGGTCCTCTCAAACTAGATAATCGTTAACCTACAGTTCGAGCCACGACAGGTGTGATAGTAGGTTGTGGTAGGGCTGCTGCCCACACCTCTTCCTCAACATCTCTAGTAGTCGTGTGTGACCCCTTTACTCCAAATGTGAGTCTAGTTGGCAAGTTATCGTCAACCTGCATCATCAACAAATCATGTCAGAACATATCCACATCATATCATCTAATCAGATGAACTAATATCATAGTAAAACAATCAAACCCCAATGTTTCACTCCCTGACTTGATCTAGAATCCAAGAGGTTCCATCGATGCCTCTACATCAGCGAGGTCCAAAACCCTGCACACTCAGTAAAACCGAGTCAATAGCACCTCTCTATGTCAATGTAGTAAAACAACATATCATCAACACATAATGCCTCATAATCAAAATCAAGAGTTTTAATAGCATAATAATCCAGATCACTTGCAAGCAAGTGTCCTCAAAGAATAAGTTCACTCAGTGCACCAAAGTGGGATGTTACACTATCAAAATGTGTTTTCATTTGATAGAAGAAATGAGTCTTGTTTTTGTTCAGTTTGCATAGAGGAAGCAAAATCTATAGAGTTTTCAAAAACGAAAATGCGGAATATGTTAAATCTTGGAGACTTATCGAACTCAATATAAAAGGGAAAATGTCACTTGCAAGCTCAGAAGAGATGGAATCAAATTAAACTATAGTGTCAATTGATGGAGATAAAGTTTATGATCTTGTTAGAGAAGGTAATTTTTATGTTTAAATGTTTTCAAATAATTTGTAGATGTACTTGTGTGATATTCTAACATGAATTATTTGTTGTCCAATATATCCAATTATTTGCAAGATATGTCTTTGTTGTGGATTCACCTGTAGGCAACACTGAAAACATGAAATATTATTTGATGTGATGCACAGAACAAAAGATGAGGTTATTAGAAGATTTTGATGATAACGGTTTTATATATGAAAGAAGATCCATTGTATTGAATGGGTATTTTTTTCAAGAAACCCATCAAACCGATACTCATGTTCACTTTCAAGACTACCAATCAGATGTTATAAGTTGTTAATGTAGTCATTTCGTTTGTGAAGCACGCATAAAGTTGATAGAAGTTCAATTAAAAAAAAAAGGCTAGAAAATGGAAAATGTTCAAAGTCAATCATGAACAAATAATTTAAGATGGAATACCATTACGATTTCTTTAAACAAGTGAAATGTGTACATTCCATAATGTTACATTTTGCATTGAAAGTACATGTATTTATGAATATCTAGGATTCTATAATCATTTCCAGTTTAGTTTACTTTCATGGTCCATTCAATTAAGAAAAGTTGTATTTTTGATGAATTATAAAGTTTACCAAGACTTATTTACAATTTCATGAAAGAACCTATAGATTGTATCTAGAGAACCTAAATTGACCTATACTTTGGATGATTATACTTTAATCTTACAAATTATTCAAATCCTATATACAAATCCTTTAATGCATGTAACCTATTTACTACATATAGGATACCTACATTCATTATTTGCAATTTGATTGTTCAATGCCTTTTCATATGAAGATGATAACTTCATATCAAAACTAGGACCCATTTCCATGTCACTATAAGGAACTATTGATGGCTTAAAAAAACTTTAAAGACATTTTAAAGTGTATGATTAACATCCTAATTAAAAAGTTCAGGGTAATACATGTATGATTATCATCCTAATTAAAAACTTTAAAGTCATCTTAAAAAGTATCAATTTTAATTATGAAATTGTGAATTTTGATTCCAAAAGTGTTGATATTATATTAAATTGTTAAATTTCTGCATTTAGATTTCAATATCTTGAAGCAAATTGAAACAAAAATGTGTATGATTAACAGGTAAAAAGTTATTTATATTATACACATTAAACATAGTTTTCAATGAATTTGATTGAAAAAAACTTATGTTGAAAACGAATTTGATTTTGTGGGCTAATAACAAAAAATAAAAAATAAGAAGTCATCTACTAAAGCATGGTTTGTCGCATTTAGATTTTCATAATTTAATGTAATTAATGGTGGGGGTCATATTAATGGCATTAGTGAATATTTCCAATGTGGAGAGGATTGATAATTTCCATCAACCATTTTCTACCCTTACAAAAACAATTTATATCAATATAAATTTTAATGAAAATTGTTTATCTATATTAAAGTATATTTTAATTTTACATATTAAAATAAGTTCTAATACTTCCAATGTGTAGAGGATTGATAATTTCTATATCAACCTTTTCGATACATAAAAATTTATATCAATATAAATTTTAATGAAAATCGCTTACTTATATTAAAGTATATTTTAATTTTACATTCTAAATCATGTTTTTATTTCAATTTTTATTTCAATGTTTATTACAAACTACGTTTTTATTTCACATTTTCTTGAATAAATATATTGAAAGCTCGAGAAGTAACCAAAGACTAACATAACCAATTGTTGGACTGTCATTTCATTGTGAAATTTCATAAGAAACTATAAATTTTGATGACATGTTTTGACTATTTTCAACCATATTTCCAAATCAAACAAAATTTAAATTATAAGTGAGAAACTATAATTTTTATTTCACATTTTCTTGAATATTTCATTGTGAAATTTCATAAGAAACTATAGAATTTGATGAACTATAAAATTTGATGACTTGTTTTGACTATTTTCAACCATATTTCCAAATCAAACAAAATTTAAATTATAAGTGAGAAACCATAATTTTTATTTCACATTTTCTTGAATATTTCATTGTGAAATTTCATAAGAAACTATACAATTTGATGACTTGTTTTAACTATTTTCAACCATATTTCCAAATCAAACAAAATTTGAATTACAAGTGAGAAACTATATTTTTTATTTCACATTTTCTTGAATATTTCATTGTGAAATTTCATAAGAAACTATAAAATTTGATGATTTGTTTTGACTATTTTCAATCATATTTCCAAATCAAACAAAATTTAAATTATAAGTTAGAAACTATAATTTGATAACTACCCAGATCTCCTATCACTACACAATTAGCTCCACGTAGAATCAACTCTACTTCACATAGTAAAATGATGTTTATACAATAATGTTTATAAATAAAATGAAATAAAACTTTTTAAATTTCATCATAAAACATAAATTAACCTTTTGAGAAATCAAATATGAGACAATAAATTAATATTTTGAGAAATCAAATTTGAGACAATAAATTGATATTTTGAACTCCAAAAATATCAACTATATATATATATATATATATATATATATATA
>ML778054.1:261497-281762 GCA_009831015.1 Picea engelmannii | reverse complement strand
ATTATAACATTTAGGAAACTAGGGAATGGAGGTAACTTAAAAAAGGGAAAGAGGGGAACTTATGGTAAAAAGCAAGGTCAACTTAGTAAAGAATCTGCAATTAAGAACCTTCTAAATTGAACTAAATTAGCAACTTCATTTTAAGGAAAGTATTTAAAACCTGTAAGGGAATCTAGGGACACCTAGGAGTAAAAATCGGAGTAACTCTAGGTGGGTGAGGGAAATAAGACAATTTAATAAATTAAGGAATTTAGTTAATAGAGAAACGTGGGGGATGGATGACACTTGTACGAAGGAGAGTTTTAAGAAGATTTTTATTAAAACTTAAATTAAATGAGATTTAGGGAAAGATGGAAGTTTTAAAACTCTATAAAAGAAAGGGAAGAGAAGGAAGAAAGGAGATCGACTGTTAGCATAACGTTACACTGCTAGATTTGTGACTTGACTGATTACTTGTGGGGAGTTGGGATTTTCCAGCTCGGATAGGAGTGGTAGCTTGGCCTTGTGAGGTGAGCTGGGAGCTAGACGTACCATCTGGATCGTGTGTGGCCCCTTTGTGACTCGGGGGGTTGAGGGGGAAGCAGAGTACCCCTAGTGATTAGCTGGGAGGTACCGGTGTAGTCTCGACGGTCGGCGAGCGGGAGCGGCAGGGGGCCAACGGACGACACTCAGAGTAGGCGATCAGGCAATGGTACGCTTTCCATTTTGCATGAATAAAGGTATTAGGACCCTGGCTCTCTTTTAATGTTATCAACATTGTATATTTGCTTGTGAGATGAAATTACTTGACTTAAATCTGCTTGGGTTCTCGTCGGTATGACTGGTTTTCTTTTTCTGTTCTTCGACAATTTTAATGGCGTGACAGATATAAAAATCTTTCTTCTTAACTCTGTTGTTGCAAATCGGTATTGGATAAAATATTTTATGACCTCGGCGTTGCTGACCTTCCTTGGTTCTATGCGATCTCCAATTGTGCCTTACGATTTTGTTTGTCTGCATTTTTTTTTTTCTTGGAAGAGATGAATCTAACTCTGCGCTTGAAATCCTTATGGCCTTAGCCCTGTCTTCTGCTGCCAGCTTTTTATTTGGTATTCTGAGATGAAATTTTTATCTTCGATCGGTGTTGAATCTTGTTGGTTGGAAGGGTTTTGTTCCATTTAGTTACCTCTATGTTATTATTTCATTTCCTAAAAAAAATTCGTCACCCGGCCAATTGTGGGGCATTTTCTTTGTTAGGGCAACATATTTTACCCAACGCTGTGGTGTTGAACTTGGCATTTTTCCTTTTTGTAGACCGAAGTTCATTGGTGCGGGGGATCTAGGAACTTGTTCCTAATCGGTGAAGTTAAATTCGACTTAGATCAGTGTTGAAAAATTGATACAGTTGGGTTCCCGCGCACAATGTATGTCTGTTGTTTTAAACCTTTTAATTCCAGATTTGGAATCGCATGAGGCATGGATCTTCCACTCTGGTCTGTAGATCTGACTTGTGCATCGTGGAAGGTTTACAAAGGAACCCAGATTTGGTGGATCGCGCGTGGAGTCCCTGGGGTAGCATGAAGTTCACTTGCGCACAGTAAAACTGCCCTTGTGTCCTCTGTCACGGGCATGGGTTACCCCTCTCACCTGTTTTAAACTGAGCTTTCCACCTTTAACTTCAATGCCTAGTCAGAAATTGGAGTTTAGAGGTTAATGGAATAGTGTATTGCTATCAAGCATGCCTTAAATTCTATTGAAAGGCAACCGACCACTATTACAGTCTATTAATAATCGAGTCTCACAAAAAATGTTACGATTCAATCTAGACAGCAAGAATTGGAGTTCAAGTTAAAATTTTGCTCAAGATTCGAGGAATAATTCCATGTCTGTGAATGACAAGTTAACGCCCGGGATGGCCAATATGTTTTTCTAAATTCGCTTAAGGTGAATGGACCTTTAATAACCCCGATTTCCAGTTTTTGACCAGCATTTTTAGAATTGGGGCTTGGACCCTTTCAGATCTATTCTCAGGAGGCTATTTGCAGTCCTTCTGTAGGTGTCTGCCTATGTAAGTAAGGAGACTATCCTTAGCTGGAATGTACAGCATGATCCTGAATTCCTTATTTTGGTTTCCATAATTCTTTTTAGCACTTCAAACCTTCTTGCCTGCAGAATAGTCCAGATTTTAGTTGAGAGTGAAATACTTGGCATGGGTCTCTTAGTGTGTTTAATTTATTTATATTTTTAGTAGAAGGAATACATTGCGTTAAGCCTGAGTTTAGTAATAGAAACATTATGATATTAGTTGTACTATGGTATGGAGGTTATTCCAACACTTCAGCTAGACAACCTGTTGGCCATCTATTGTTATTAATGTTTGACTACAACTTTTCACTCTTTTAATTTAAATGATTGACACATTTTGGTCATAGCTAAGTTAGTAATTAAATTTGACTTGCCAAAACAGATCACAACTAATTACCTTAAGGTTTTTGCTGTAGAAAACATTTGTGGTTAAGTGAATAATTATGATGGTACATTGCTTTTAGTAAAGTCAACTGTTGGGATCAATATGTACTTCGTATATCTAATAATGATTTAGTGTATAGAGGAGATGCTCTGGAATGCTTATGCTTGGGGTGTATCATCAAATTTTCAACATTTAAACCCTTAACCTCGAACTATCCTTAAGACTTGTCTCCTTAAGTGCTTTGTTATACTAACAATTTGGGAAGGTAAGGAAATCTTGGTGTTATTCTTGATAAGTTAACAAGTGACCCTTAGGAGATATTTTCATGTTGGACATTGGATAATCTTTCTTTGTATTAATTTATCTACATTGATGGTAGCATATAAATAAACAAACGTAATTGACACATCTTTAATTAAATGTTACTTAATGGAATTACACTATAGATATATTGACATTTAGTAAGTATAGAATTGATACATACAAGACACTTCTTTACTTGTAGCGTTAATTGAGATTTCGTCATGATAAAATAATAGTTCTAAAATATTGACCTTAGGACTGCAAGTATAATGATCTAGAATGATTAAACTTTTTCGCTCTCATTGTAAACTTGATTACTCTATGATGAGATCGATGATCGTAGACTCTGTTGATTTAGCTAGAAGCATGATTGATTGTGATTGGTTGGTAAATCGGATTTCTTGCGCCTTGTAGATCGAATGATTAATTAAATTGTGTTCTAATGCACTAACAAACCTTGATGATGATGGATTGATTTAGAACTAGATTAGTAATGTGCGGTTAATTAAATTTAATGTACGATGAATTATAGTAAATTTTACTCTCACCCTTGGTTAAATTGAATTTGGTTGATAGAACGAATCTTAGTTAATCATTGATGTTGGTAGATTTAGCATTTTTAGTTTTGGTATTGATTGTGTCGGGTGGGATGTAGACACCTCCATGTTCCTCAGAAAAGTCGCCAGCTCTGATACCTTAAATGGTTAAAATTAATGGGAACCTGGGCTTGAGCGTTGCTTATGTGTCTTGAAGGTCCTAACCAATGTAGGGTAGGATGAGCGGTAGTCAGTCTTATTATTTTGTCGGTTGAATGTTGTTCATTGATGGCAGATGTTGATGTGTGTCTTAGATATTTATGTTGATATCGCAGTTGCATGCATCATGATTCATCGTCATGTGGCAGAGTAGAGTATAATGTCTTGTTACCCTTGTACACATGCACACACAAAAAAAATAAAAAAAAAATTGCACTTGTAATAAGAGATTGTCGTCGTAACGAGGAGGACCGTTACATTTTCCACCAAATATAATTTAGACATTTGTAATAATAGAAGACAATAATAAAAAAAACAAATAACACATTTCAGTATATATACTTTAACTAAATATTAAATAAACAATAAGAAATAATAACATACCCAACCAGAGTTAAACAGATTTAAGATTTTACCTCTCTTTTTATTACACTTTTTTGACACTTTTTTTAAACCAAAATTTCATCACAAAATTCCAAAACTTCCAAAATAGTTACTCTCCACATTAAGCATACATGATTTGAACAATTTGTAAAATCTTATCTAAAATCCTAAAAAACTTTAAAGAGAAAAATTGTGTGCTTGGTAAGAAATTTTTGTGTCGGAAAGTTCACAAATCTCCATATTAAATAATTATTCCAATGAAATACTTATCTCCTTGTGGATAAAGTCCCAAATCCTTGAAGTGAAATTCTCATATGAGGTGATTTTATTTGATCTTATTTACTCAAGCTCAGATATACAATATGTGTGAGCTAGCTCAGATATACATATATGTGAGCTAGCTCAGATATACATATACATAGTTTATTTGTAAATCTACTTGAATGTTGGTTTTTGTGGTTAGTAACCAATTTAGCTAAGCGTTTGACAATACTCTCGAAAGAAAGAATTCACTTTGTTGTATCTAGAAGAACCAAATTTCTACTCTATGCCATTCTTGGACAAGAAGGTAAGGAATGCAATCGAAGAAAATTTAAAAGCTTCCCCTTTTCTGATGTGGGATAGAATCTGTTCTCAAATAATCATATGTTCAAATTTAAAATTAGGTATTCATCATGATCTAAACTTAAATAATTTTGAATGTACTATTTAAGACAATAGTAAGCTTATATATGGGTTCTATATATTTCAAAATAATTGATCAAAGTGTTGAATTGGAAAGGTTAAACTATAAATTTGAGAAAATAAAAAATTGATAAAAGTAAAAAATATAAGCTTATTCAACAAATATAAGCTTGAACACGTTTGTATAAAACCTCAACATAAAATCAAATTAAAACTCACTAATGTGCAATGAACATACATTTATGAATCATCATGAATGGATGCATCCTTCCCAGGTATGGATGCTTCCTTCGCTTCCTCCTCAATCCCAATATCCTACACTCTCTTATCCACATTTTGTTCAAGCACACTCTTAGGTACTCTCTTTTCCACATTACCCTATATAACACATTTCAAATTTGAAAATTTAATTTAAATGATTTTAACACATTAAATTGTAGTTTTAAATTTTGAAACATGTAATTCCTGTGATGTGCCAACCTACGATTCAATAAACTAAATGTTGTTTAATACATTCTTCTTTTAAATTAATAATTTAAATGGAAATTTTCAATTTTAATATATAACTAAATTTGTTTTCAACATGCAATGATATCTGTGAACTCCCACCCTCTTCAAACTCTCCCAATGAGAATTGAGACAAGCCTTCCCAAGTAGTAGGAGATATAATAGGGATCTGTGAACAACACAATTAATAACTAGATCTAGGATTCAATGTGTTTAGATTTGTACAAAATTATAAATGTTGTTGATGTTGTTCAAAAGATTGGAAATTGGACAACTAAAGTGCTCATCCATGGATATTAGAAAATATATACCCGATTCAACCCATCCAAGTTTAAACTTGTGGAATCAAGTCCCCTATTTATTAGAGATTCATTTATCATATCTTCAAACTGGAATTAATGACAATAATAACTCAATTATCTCTATAGATACAATGATATGTATATATATCTAGAATTAGAAGTAAACTATCCTAAAACACGTCAAAAATTTACTAACTAAAACACATACCAATCTGTTGTTCGATTCATCATTCTGAATGACCTCCTTCCAACCATCACTGCAAAATTTTGCATACTCCTTAAGATCTTATACTAACATCGTATCTAACTCCACATCTGTTTTATAAACAAAAATGGATCGAGAATTGGCTTCTGCTCGCTGACGGTTCAAACCAACATCAATACCATAAAAGATCCATTCCAAAATTTCTCTGATTGCATTAATAGCCTCTTTTTCAACCTATGATGAAACTTGCAACTCTGAATGTGAAGAAAATGCCCCTGTTGGGAGAGAAACTAAAGGTCATGGAGGCCTCTGCAATGTCGCATTTTGATATACCCATTTTCGATCATATGTTCATCATTTACCAACCCTATAATAATCAAATGGTAGTCTAATATAATCAAGGTGCATGTCTATGAAAAAATCTGCATAAAAGTGTCTAGCAAAATAATGTGGAACCTCATCGTTCAACAAAAAATTGTCATACAGATGTCCTGCTATGTCAGGGTGCTTAAAATATTGCACCTTCAACATCTTTCACTTTGGCTCATCTTTGAAATTGAACATCGAAATTGAGGTTTATTTTGAAACTTTATTTTTTACTGCGTCCCATTTATCAAGGCCCATCACCTCTGACTTTCTTCACCTCATCAAATCGATAAAACTATTAATGGTTGGCCCCATATTTTGATATGCTTTCATAAAGTTTTGTAATGAATGAAAAACAATCTTCAAGCTTTGTTTACTCTTCTGAGGGAGATCCAAGATCCTCAAATCATTTTCCAACCTAATTTTAGCACTTGAGCATCTCTCAAGGGTCATTTCTTTAATAATCCCTTCCCAGGGAAGCTCATCACCAACATCCAAAGGATAGGTGAACGTAGGCATGTAATCTGTTGTTTATTGATAGCATTGCCTCCTAAATCCACCTTCACTGATGCAGGAGCATCGCGAGTAGCAAGCACGCGCGAAGGTGGAAGACCGCTGGGACAAGTGCCAGCGCATTTCAACATGTTGTCAAAAGTGTTTTGAAATGTTTTGAAATAAATGTGCGGATATTAAACAAAATAATTAAGTGGAGGGGAACTTGTAGATTGTAAACAGATCATGAGCGATTCGCTCACATCTGTAGTAGGTAGAGGCATTTATGCTAGTTAATATAGGTAGGTAGCTTTAAATTCTTAGATTTGATAGTTTAAGAGAGTAGGAGGGAAACAGGATAGAGACACCCTCATTCTATAGTTGTAATAGAGGAGAAGAATAACATTCAACTATTGCGAGAGAGAGCAGAGAGCTGTATTTGAAAACACCCATGTACATAAGTGCTAAATTAATACATGAAGCTTTGATTCAGACTTATGGTGTTGTGATATTCTCTGTGTATGCATGTTGAATGCTATGCTTATAGTTATTTTACTCTTTCTATTATGCATTTGCTGTTACGCTATGTATGAATGATTTCTTGTTAAATGTTTGAAATCTGAGAGAGGAAGAGTAAGGAATGAGTTTCAGTTGTTTCTCTATCTGAGCAAGAATTCCTGCAAGGAGTGCAGTGGAGTTTGTCTGCAAGGAGTGCAATGGAGTTTGTCCGCAAGGAGTGCGTTGACAAGGGTTCAGAGTTTCATCTCTGAAAGCTCAGGAGAGATAACGTTATTCTCATTCCCGCAGAAGTGCAGGTTGAGCACAACAGCTGTGCAAGGTGTGCGTAAGCTGGTTGTAAGTTTAGAACTTCTCAACCAAGGAAAGAATTGAAGGACTATTGTTGCAAGGGGAGTGCGCATAGTCGAAGAATTCAAATACTTGGAAGTATTTGAAGGGTTTCCGCAAGGAGTGCGTGCAGGAATCTTCTTGAAGACTCGAGTTGTGGAGAAAGCTCAGGAGGGTTAGTACCTTGAAGTGTTCAAAGGGAGACGCTACAAAGTTACTTTACAGGCAGATAAGTTCTAGTGAAGGAGTATCTTGTTCAATTTATGGGAGTTGTCAAGGAGGAACGGACGATCAGAATTCTTCGTGGAGAATTCGCGAAGTCCCAAGAGTTGTTAGATCTTGCAGAGGAGCAATAAGAGTTATGGTGAGTGTTTTCTAAAGTGTAAATCTCAGGAGAGATAGGGTCGTTAGATCTCTTGTGAACTCTCATTTCAAAATTTGAGAGCTGAAGGGGAAGAATAATCTATGTCAAAGATTGTAGACAGTGGAGAGCGGACAGGTGGTGTACTTGTCAACACGAAGGTCAAACCTTTGTTGACCATTTCGGGCTTTCGTGAGTTGGATAACCGAAAGCCTTGTAGCAAGATTCGCAAAATTGCGAAGTGCGAAGTCCCGAAGGGGTGAAAAGATTTGTGTGGGGCCAGCTATTGGTGAAGCATGTTGGAACTTGGCATTTCGGCATTTCATAGGATAAGAATTCTGGATTTCGTGTCCGAGATTCCCAAAATTACGAAATGTGATACTATCGTGGGAGAGGATGTGACAAGCGTTTCAGCGCATCGAAAGTTTGGGTTTCGGAAGTCGAAGAGTTGAGAGACTTGGAAGGAGAAGTCATGAATTCGTAAACTCTGAATTTTTGAAATCGCGAGAAATGCAACAACATTGTTTGGTCAGAGGGAGATTGGAATTGATGCTTCGTCTTTGATCGCATGGGCTCAATTCATAAGGATCTGTGGAGAAGCACCATTTTATGTGCATGGGATTCTCGGAAGAGGAATCGAAGAGTCAATCTGACTCAAGGGCATGAATTAGAACGATCCTGTAGCGGACCTTGACCTGAGGGTTGGGGGTCTATGTCATTTTCTGGTATCAGAGCCTAGAAAGATTTATTTGCTTTCTGTAGCAGGGAAAAGAAAGATTTACCATGCTGCCGAGAAGAAGAGACAGAAAAACACTCGATCCACTAGAGGAAAGGGAAATGCCAAGAAGAAGGGGTAGGAAAGTTCCTGATACAGTTGTAGAAAGAGAGATGTGTGACCTACGCGCCAGACTCGAAGACATGGAGACATCACAGAGGCGCACAGTCACTGTTGGAGATGTTAGTGAATATGAAAGTGAAGATGAATCTGGACATGAAAGAGAAGAAGTTGTAGCAGAAGATGCAGCAAATGAATGCCTACTTAGGGCTATTGCAAGGATGGGTGCTAGAGAAAAAATGGACATTCCAGTATATGAGGGAAACCTGGATGTTGAAGAGCTTCTAGACTGGATTAGAGCTCTGAACACATATTTTGACTATGAAGATGTTGAGGAAGACAAGAACGTCAAACATGTTGTCACAAGACTTAAAGGACATGCAGCCTTGTGGTGGGATGAACTACAAGATGACAGACGCTGCAAAGGCAAGTAGAAAATCAAAAGTTGGGATAGAATGATCGTGAAGATGAAGGCGAAATTCATACCCAAGGATTACCAAATCACTCTGTTTCGAAGAATGCAAAATTTGAGACAGAAGTTGATTTCAGTGAAGGAGTACACTGAAGAGTTCTACAAGCTAAACATTAGAGCAAGTCATCACAAAAGTGATGATGAAAAGGTTGTCGGGTATATGAATGGTCTGAGATATGACATTCAGGATGAGATGAGCATGATGATCATTTGGATTATAGAAGATGCTTATCAGATGGATTTGAAGGCTGAAGAGAAGCTGAGCCAAAAGAAAAGTCAAAGAGGATGAGGTAGAAGTTAGCCCAGAGGCAAAACAGTTGTCCAAGATAGGAATCAGAAGCCTAAGGAAGAGTGGAAGAAACCTCAACCTCAAACTGAGAGAGGCAGAAGCTCATAGAGAGGGTAGTATGCCGAATAGAGAGGACAGTATGCTGATAATAACACTTTTCCTCGTGCTAGAGGAAGAGGAAGAGGTAGAGGTGGAGTAGTAAAATGCTTCATGTGTGGAAAAAATGGACATAAGTCTTATGAATGTCCAGATAAAAAGAAAGAAGGTGGTGAGACTCACATTGCCAAAGAAGAAAGGCGAAATGTTGAGGCAGAGAATGCTGAAGGCAGAAGATCACTAGTGATGAGAAAGGTTCTCTTAACGCCAGAAAAAGAGGCGGAGAGTCCAGTGCAAAGGAACAGTCTTTTTCGGACTACTTGCAAGACCAAAGACAGGGTATGCAAGGTCATCGTGGACAGTGGTAGCACTGAAAATCTCGTTTCTAAAAATATGGTAGAAAAGCTGGAGCTGGAGAATATTGAACATCCAAGTCCATACAGAGTTTCGTGGCTACAAAAATGACATTAGCTAAATGTCACTAAACAATGTTTAGTTGAATTTAAAATAGGAGGATATAACGATAAGATATTGTGTGATGTCATTCCCATCGATGTTTGTCATCTATTACTGGGTAGACCATGGAAATATGACAGGAATGTGGTTCATGATGGGAGGAAGAACACATACACCCTAAAAAAGAATGGGAGAATTCACATGTTGTTGTCGATTAAGGACAAAGAGGCGAAACCATAGGTAAGCAACACTGTACTTCTCATGAGTGGGAAGGAACTTCTTAAGGAGGTTAAGAAGAAGGAAGATCCACAATTCATTATGGTTAGGAAGCCTAGAATTATTTTGACTAGCACAAGAGTGGATGATCTACCAGAAAAAATCCAAAAGCTACTAGAGGAATTTGTTGACATAGTAGTGGATGAACTACCTTGTTTGTTGCCACCTATCAGAAGTATAAGTCATGACATTGATCTCATACCTGGAGCTAGTTTACCAAAGAAAGTAGTGTACAGATTTACGCCATAGGAGAATGAAGAGGTCAAAAGACAGATCCAGGATTTAATGGACAAAGGGTTAGTTAGAGAAAGCTTGAGTCCATGTGTTGTTCCGACAGTACTCAGTCCAAAGAAAGATGGGAGCTAGAGGATGTGTACTGACTCAAAAGTGATCAACAAGAATACCATCAGATACAGATTTCCATTGCCAAGGATGGATGATTTGATGGATTTCTTGAGTGGAGCAAGACTCTTTTCAAAAATTGATTTAAAAAGCGGATATCACCAAATTCGTATGAGAGAAGGAGACGAATGGAAGACAACATTCAAGACCAATGAAGGGTTGTATGAATGGCTTGTTATCTTGTTTGTCTTAACAAACGTGTTGAGCACTTTCATGAGATTGATGAATGAAGTCTTGAAGGATTTCATCAGAAAATTTGTCATTGTGTATCTTGATGACATACTAATTTTCAATAAAATAGAGGTAGAACATCTGAAACATTTGGCTACAGTGATGAAGAGGTTACAGCAAGAGAAGCTACTGATAAACACGAAGAAATCCTCATTCATGAAGATAGATCTCATTTATTTAAGGTTTGTTATTTCTGCAGACAAGTTGAGGATGGATCCAGATAAAGTGGAGGTGATTAAGAATTGGCCATCACCAAAGAGTATATTTGAAGTTCGAAGCTTTCATGGATTGGCTAGTTTCTATAGGAAGTTCATTAGGAATTTCAGTGGAATTAGTGCACTGATGATGGACACAGTGAAGAAGAGACACAAGTCTTTTCACTGGATAGAATAAGCTGAGAAAAGCTTCAATTTGTTGAAAAGGAAAATCACAGAACAACCAATTTTGGTGTTTTCGGATTTCAAAAAGACATTTCAAGTAAAATGTGATGCAAGTGGATTTGTAATAGGGGTAGTCTTCAGCCAAGAAGATAGGCCGATAGCATACTTCAACGAGAAGTTGAACGAAGCCAAAATAAAGTACTCCACGTATGACAAGGAGTTCTATGCTATTATTCAGGCAATGAAGAAATGGAGACACTATTTGATTCCTAAAGAGTTTGTTTTGTACAGTGACAATCATGCTTTACAATTTGTAACTCAGCAGGATAAATTGAACCAGAAGCATGCAAAATGGGTTGAATACATGCAGAATTTTACTTTTGTAATTAAACATATTTCAAGGACTGCTAACAAAGTTGTTGATGCTTTGAGCAGGAAATGTTTGCTTATGCAGGAGTTCAAAGTCAAAACTTTGGGTTTTGATAATGTCAAGGAAATGTACACAGATAATCCAAATTTTAAGGAGGCGTATGAAGTAGCTGAGAATCCAATTCTCAGGGACAGAAGTCAATGGACAAAATACATGATCCAAGAAGGATTACTGTTTAAGGGTAATCAACTTTGTATTCCAAAATGCTCCATGGGGGAGAATTTGCTGAAGGAGAAACATAGTGGAGGATTGGCCGAACATTTTGGTCATGACAAGACATTCTCAAAGTTAAATGAGTCATATTTTTGGCTAGGAATGAGAGAAGACATCAAAATATTCATCGACAGATGTAGAATTTGTCAGCATTCAAAAGGAAAGAGGCAAAATGCAGGCTTATATCAACCGTTACCCATACTTGAGAGGTCGTGGGATGCAATAAGCATGGACTTCACATTGGGGCTATCGAGGACACAAAGAGGGTTCGACTAGATCTTTGTAGTGGTGGACTAATTTTCTAAGATGGCACATTTTATACCATGTCAAAAAACCAGTGATGCAACTCACATTGTGAATATGTTTTTCAAAGAAGTCATTCGACTTCATGGCTTACCAAGGAGCATAGTTTCGGATCGAGACACCAAGTTCGGGGGACACTTCTGGAGAACCTTATGGAAAAAGATGGCAACAAACTTGTCATTCAGTTCAACTTATCATCCTTAGACGGATGGATAGACAGAAGTCGTGAACAGAAGTTTTGGAGACTTACTGAGGAGTTTGGTGACAGAACACCACAGTCAGTGGGACAATATTCTACCACAGGTGGAATTTGCTTATAATGATTCAATCAACAGAAGCATGGGGTAGATTCCATTCCAAGTTGTTTATGGCATGCAATCAAGGGGATTTTATGAATTTAGAGATTCATAATAGACTGCGACTAGAAGTGCTAGTGCAGAGGATTTTGTAGAAGCGATGAAGGAGCTTCATAACCAAGTTAGGGAGTGATTGCAAAACTCGAGCCAAGAGTATAAGCGAAGAGAAAATCAACACAGGAGAGAACTTTAGTTCGAAGTTGGTGATTTGATCCTTGCACACTTGAGAAAGGAAACGTTCCTGAGGGGGACATATAATAAACTGAAAATGAAGAAAATTGGGCCGTGCAAGATCATAAAGAAATTTGGGACAAATGCTTACGAGATTGAATTACCCGATGGGATCGGGATCTCTCTGAGATTGAATTACCCGATGGGATCAGGATCTCTCTGATATTCAACATCTCAGATTTGTACCCTTATAAAGCTGAAGAAGCAGAAGTAGGTAATGAACAACCAGAGGTTCAGTGGACTAAACAGATGCCAGTTGCAAAGAAACCACAAATGGAAAGCATACTGGACAAAAGAGTTAGTAAAAGGACCAGCGAAAGGAATATTTTGAATACTTGGTCAAGTGGAAGGGACATCCAGTTGAAGATGCCAGCTGGGAAAATGAAGCCAAAATCCAGAAGCATGGATAGATGAGAGCTCATGGATAGGAGTCCATGAAAATTTTCAAGCGAGGGAGTATGATGTAGGAGCATTGCGAGTAGCAAGCATGCGCGGAGGTGGAAGACAACTGGGACAAGCGCCAACACATTTCAACACGTTGTCAAAAGTGTTTTGAAATGTTTTGAAATAAATGTGTGGATATTAAACAAAATAATTAAGTGGAGGGGCACTTGTATATTGTAAACAGATCATGAGCGATTCACTCACATCTGTAGTAGGTAGAGGCATTTATGCTAGTTAATATAGGTAGGTAGCTTTAAATTCTTAGATTTGACAGTTTAAGAGAGTAGGAGGGAAACGGGATAGAGACACCCTCATTGTATAGTTGTAATAGAGGAGAAGAATAACATTCAGCTATTGCAAGAGAGAGCAAAGAGCTGTATTTGAAAACACCTATGTACAAAAGTCCTAAATTAATACATGAAGCTTTGATTCAGACTTATGGTGTTGTGATATTCTCTGTGTATGCATGTTGAATGCTATGCTTATAGTTATTTTACTCTTTTTGTTATGCATTTGTTGTTACACTATGTATGAATGATTTCTTGTTAAATGTCTGAAATCTGAGAGAGGAAGAGTAAGGAATGAGTTTCAATTGTTTCTCTATCTGAGCAAGAATTCCTGCAAGGAGTGCAGTGGAGTTTGTCCTCAAGGAGTGCATTGACAAGGGTTCAGAGTTTCATCTCTGAAAGCTCGGGAGAGATAATGTTATTCTCATTCCCGCAGAAGTGTAGGTTGAGCACAACAGTCGTGCAAGGTGTGCACAGGCTGGTTGTAAGTTTAGAACTTATCAACCAAGGAAATAATTGAAGGACTGCTATTGCAAGGGGAGTGCGCAGAGTCGAAGAATTCAAATACTTGGAAGTATTTGAAGGGTTTCCGCAAAGAGTGCGTGCAGGAATCTTCTTGAAGACTCTAGTTGTGGAGAAAGATCAGGAGGGTTAGTACCTTGAAGCATTCAAAGGGAGACGTTGCAAAGTTACTTTACAGGCAGATAAGTTCCAGCGAAAGAGTAGCTTGTTCAATTTGTGGGAGTTTTCAAGGAGGAACAGATGATCAGAATTCTCCATGGAGAATTCGCGAAGTCCTGAGAGCTATCAGATCTTCCAGAAGAGAAAGAATAGTTACGGCAAGTGTTTTCTAAAGTGTAAAGCTCAAGAGAGATGGGGCCGTTAGATCTCTCATGAACTCTCATTTCAGAATTTGAGAGCTGAAGGGGCAGAATAATTCGTGTCAAAGATTGTAGATAGTGGAGACCGGACAGGTGGCGTACTTGTCGACACGAAGGTCAAACCTTTGTTGACCATTTCGGGGTTTCGTGAGTTGGAGAACCAAAAGCCTTGTAGTGAGATTCACAAAATCATGAAGTGCGAAGTCCCGAAGGGGCGAAAAGATTTGTGTGGGGCCAGCTATTGGTGAAGCATGTCAGAACTCGGCATTTCTACATTTTAGAGGATAAGAATTCAGGATTTCATCTCTGAGATTCCCAAAATTATGAAATGAGATATTGTCGTGGGAGAGGAAGCGACAAGCGTTTCGGTGCATCGGAAGTTAGGGTTTCGGAAGGTGAAGAGTTGAGAGACTTGGAAGGAGAAGTTGTGAACTCCAAAGTTCTGAAATCGCAAGAAATACGACCACATTGTTTGGTCGGAGGGAGATTGGAATTGATGTTTCATATTTGATTGCATGGGCTCAATTCATAAGGACCTGTGGAGAAGCACCATTTTATGTGCGTGGGATTCCCCAAAGAGGAATCGAAGAGTCAATCCGACTCAAGGGCAGGAATTAGAATGATCCTCTAGCTGACCTTGACCCGAGGGTTGGGGGTCTGCGTCATTCACCCTCTTCACCAACATTAGAATTATCGTGACACGCACTATATCTTTAATTGTCTTCTCTTGTTCTAAAATCATTATCTACACACACATTTGAAAGTGATTAAAACATTTAACTTAACATAAATTTAAATACACAAAAATATAACAAAAATAAGCCAAATCAAATAAAATTACCAAAAATATTTTCTTGTCCTGATGTATTCCCTAAATTATTAGGTGTAGACGTATCAATGCACAACCTATCTAATATTTTTTCATCCATAGCACTTGCTTGAGCACATTCTCAAGTTGATATATTCACAAACTCGTTTGATCATCTCCTCTGACAAGATTGTTGTTGGTCACTTAGAGTCTCAGTCGAAGAAGGTGTTCCTCTTCTTCCTTCTTGGGATATCCTAGAGTGTTTGTGAGGAACTTTTGGGGACTTATGTCTCAACATCTTTCCTCGATATCTATCCTTTGGAAATTCATGAAAAGTTAATCACAAGATAAGTATGAGTTAATATCTCCAATAATGACCAGCAAAAATTATGAAGAAAAAAAAAAATAAGACAAAATTAACAGAAATGTTCTTTATGTTAGACATAATTATAATAGGGTGATGCATAATTCCACTACTCATTCTTATTTCAAATATATTTTTGTTTCTTACTATTAGCACAAATAACCTTGGTAAATCCACCAAAAATGGAAACAATATTTAGACAAGCACATATTAGGACATGAAGTTGATGAAATGCTCCAAAAGTACAAGTGGCAAGGCAAAGTAACAACATGATAAGAACATACTATGATGGAAACACACAATATATGAAGAGTACATGGGTCAAATTATGGTAACAAAGTAGCAATGTTCTATATGGGAAATCATATTTCATGCATCCAATGGGTATGGAGCATAATCCATGAAAATCAACGATTAACTTTATGCCAGGTTTGGTTGGATGGAAGAAATATGCCATTTAATTAAATTTTAAATCGATGGCATCATTAAGTTATGATACAATGTAAAATTACTTGGGTTCGTATCCAGTCAAACATTTTCTAGCTGAGATGCAACATAAATCCATGGTTAGGGCCAGATAGAAGAAGAAGTTGAAAATTCTACTCACATACATTCGAAAGAATTTCCATATTGTGGTGGAAAGGAGGAATTTGTTGCCATGTTTCATCCCAAAATAAAGCATTGGTTCCATCCTTGACTTCCCAAAAACAACGAGTGTGGATAATATATTTATTTTAAGGATCTTGAAATATTTCCTGAAAGTATGATCAGGTCCTGAGGCTCTATGAGAGGGTAGTACTTCTTGCACCAAAAGAGGGCCTATAGAGTATTATTTGATGTCAGTCAATGCCACCATGTTTTAGCTCCACAGAATGAGTTGGGGACATATAGATCTTTGAGAATGAGTCCTCGTTTGAGGTTAGGGATACTGAGCTTGTCCAAGTGACTAAATCCTATTTCTTTTCTTTGCAATTTCCACCCTACAGAAAGGATCTTTGGAGGCTTCAGACAAATTTTAGGATCGCTTTGGTAGAAACCATGAATGAAAACAAGTAAAGAGGCATGGATTGAAGGATATACTTTAGAAGGACTAGTTGTCACGATGCATTGAGAATTCTGAAGGACCAATTAGACAATTTCCTGTTCATTCGAGAGAGAAGGTCCTCCCATGATGAATTTAATCATTTGTTTTTAATGAGAAGGAACTGATATATTTTGATGGAAGAGAGTTCCTTTGTAATCCAAGGATCCTATAGATGTGAGCCTATACAACAGAAGTAGTGTGAAAGAAAAAAAACTGAGATTTGAGATATTGATAATGGTACTTGACGAGTCCATGAAATCTAAAAGGACCTATTGGATAGCCTTGGATTCTCTGGTTGTATACTGATCCATGAGAATATTTTCATCAACAAATTTTTGATGGGAGATGGGATGCTCCTCATTGTCAACACACGAGACTTCATTGTATTTTCTACCACAGTCATTTTGATGGCTCTCAAGATGTTCATCCATCAAGATGAAGACAAAGGTCGAGAGGTGATCGCTCTGCCTGGAATTGCTAGAGGAGAAGAAAGTAGAAGAAGGGGATTAGTTGGCCAAGATTGGAAAGTAAGAACAGAAGGTAAGGGAAAGTAATAATTTTATCTAGGCAGAGGAGAAGCCAAAGGTGAAAAGGGTATGATGAATGTCTTTCCAACTCAGCTTGTCGAGGGATTTAGAAATATCCAATTTTAAGAGAATACCGATGGTTTTGGAAATTTTTAGAGAGTGGATGACCATGTGGAAAGGATAAACCAATCCAATATTCTCCTCCCCTCCATAGAGATGAATTTAGTGATTATTCACGTATGATGGCTTGTTGGACCTGTTCCATCTGGGAGGCGATATTTTTTTTTCCTTGAAAAATATTCCCAAATTCCTCTTTGTTCCATATTTCTAGTTTTTGTTTGAGATTCTTCACTTTCTGTTGAAATATGTACATAGGTGTTCATGAATAAAGGTTTCATTCTTCCCACTAAGATTTGATGTTTTTTCTGGAAATTTGGATGGTTAAAACAAAAACTTTCAAAGAGGAATGATGGGATGAGAGGGTTTCCATGAAGGTCTACATTTAGCATGATTGGATAGTGGTATAATCCCCCATAGGGAAGGATGGAGGATAAATGATGGAAGTCGACTAGAAAAATAGATTTTGAGGCTAGAAAGTGATCAAGTCTTGAAGCCACCTAGTTTTTTCCTCTTCTACAGTTGTTCTAGGTGTGAATGTCATTGATGGTTGAGGGATTGGATGGTATCAAGAAAGGATTAGGAGTCATGGTCAAGCCTTCTTATGCCTCCTTTATTTTCATTCAGAAAGGTAATTATGTTGAAGTATCCACCAATAAGCCAATGCTCATTTTTGATGTTGGGGTTTCATGTGTTGAATGGAGTTAAGAAAATGAAGCTTGTCACGGATAGAGTTGGATCCATAAAAATTAGTGAGAGAGTGAGTTTGATAGGACCATACAAGCTGGAAGGGAGTTGTGAGGAAGCGCTTGGTGGTAAAGAAGTTGGCAAAAGTTATTTTAGCAGGTTTCTAGATAATGGCAATGCCTCCTGCTACTTTGTGTCCATATACGGCCATAACTTGGGGTCCCTGCTACATGCAAGAGGAAAGGGTTTGAAGAAGAACTTGGAGGCATTTAGTTTCTTTTATCATTAATATAAAGGGAGTTTCCTGGAGTATTTTTTGACTGTGAATCTTGTTCTTGGTTCTACCATTAAGGCCTTTGATATTCCAAGATATGACCTTCATGAGGAATGTGGGGGTTTGGGTAGGAACTTGTCTTTCATGAAGGTAAGGTGGTCCGAGTTAACTAGAAACTCTCCCAGATATTTAATAAGTTATTTGTTTCTTTGCCGACCTCTTTTTCTTTTTCTTTAGGTTTTTTAGGTTGAGTAGAGGAAGAGGATGTAATTCTTGTAGAAGGAACAAAGGGCATACCTTTTGTTTTTGTTGTTGGGTTGGTAAGAATTTTATTATGAACCAGTGAGTCCTTCAAAAGCTAAGCCTATTGCTCAGTGATTGAATTCAAGTCTTGTTGTTGGTTGGAAGAATAAATGGACTTTAGGTCAAGATCCCGAAGGTACATTCCCTTGCCATCATATGAGTCAGGTTATTTTGGTGTGTCCTCATACATGTCTTCTTCTCCTTCATGACTGATTATGGATTAACTTAGCTTATTACCATTGATTATGGATTATATTATCTTATTACCATTGATTTCCATTACTTAAATATGGAAATTAGTACAAAACTAACTATGTGTACAACTTCCTTATATGAGTAATGTATCTGATTATGAACTACTGATTACACTGGCTTGAATCTCTAATGTGTAGTAGCTAGTGATATTGCTTCCCATTAATTCCATAACATTCCATACTCTGTTAAGCCGTAATATTGTCTCATTACCCCTTAATTGGGACATATTAGATTAGTAATGCTATTTTATTTATGTCGGCTTTAGGCCATTAGTTGTAATTTAGATTAGTAATGTTATTTTAATTATGTCGGCTTTAGGCCATTATTTGTAATTATACCTCCTAGTCTCCTATATATACCAAGGAGACATTTTCATTTTGAATCATCTTGTACTTGAACATTTAAGTGGGGTAAAAGAAGATTGCCCCCTCAAAGAGGATTATTATCTGAAATTATCTCTTTTTCAAGGCGTTGAGTACTTTTCCTGAGGTTTTTCTATGCTATATTGAAGTTTGGTTCTTAACATATGGATTCAGAGCTCAAGGTCTTGGGGTTTCGCTGCTACATCTGAGACACCGTGGAATTTTTGCTATAACTTTTTTTCTACAACGTTTCAGAAGGAACCGCTTGGAGGGTGTTTAGAAGACGGATCAAGGTACGTTGGGTTCAAAATTAATCTCCTGAGGCCTTATACTTTAGGAGATACAGCCTGTACAATATAGGGTTATAAAATCATCCTGAAATAAGTCATTGAGGCATTTTCGCTATAAAAACTTTTCTGTAACGTTTCATACCCTACCCTCTGGAGACCATTTACAGAAATTAGGTTTATATCTATGGTAAAAATTTCATCTTTTGTATCATCTTAAATTTGTAGATAAACCTTGTGTAAGATAGGGTATCTGACTAGTCCTATTGGCTAGTCTCAAGAAGGTATTCTAGGTAAAAAAATCATAACTTCTTCCTAGAGTATCCAAATTGGGTGGGACTAGTTGCATTGGATCGTGGATAGTCTGTAGTATTTTGGGTGAGAGTTTCAGAATTTAATATCAATTATTTTGTGCGGGGCACACTATACAAGTGAGATCTCCTAGAAAGGCCAAAAATCAACAAGTTGTGGGAAAGTTATCGTAAATTCCACTTGGCACATCCAATTTTGATCAGACCTGTGGCATTGCAGAGAAGAAATATCAAAGAACTACCTAAAGGAAAGTTTCATACCCAGAAGGGTCGAAAATTGGGAGATATAATAGAATAAATATTGTCTAGCAGAACCACCTCAAAATCAAGACTCAAAAGTGATATTTGGCCAACATGCCACCCAAAAGGGGACCTCCTACACCAAATAAGCCTCCAGAAAATCCTAATTGGACTCTTTATGAAGGTGAAGAAATGCGTAGGGACATAAATGATTTACAAAATAAGACAGTAACCAAAGATGAACTACAAGAGATGAGGGATTCAATGGAAGCTAAGTTGGATACTAAGATGGATTCAATGAAAGCTCAGTTGGATACTAATATGGATTCAATGGAATCTAAGATGGATGGATTAAAAGGGGAGATCATGGAAGTATTGAGAAATTTCGTAATAGAGAAGACACCCAAAAG
>ML778054.1:217673-236546 GCA_009831015.1 Picea engelmannii | reverse complement strand
TTTTTGTTCCTATGCTCATAGTTTCATTTAGTTTTTGTTTAATTCTTGTTAATAGCTTTGTTGTTTTCTTTCTAACCTTTTACCATACAACTGTCATGACTAGCAGAGCCCAACTAGGCATGTAAGCACTGACTTTTTGCTCACACATCGACGAAAAGAGTGCAAACAATAGGGTAATGAAGGAAACGATATACCTATTATTTCTATGATATTGTTTCCATGATATTGAGTTTGTTAGACTAGCTAATACACTAATCATTGTGTTGTAATTAGTGGGAAACATACACTTATAGGGAGAATACATGGAATTGTAACTCGGCTTAATGATGGTATTGTAATCACATCTATTACTAAAATCTTAGATACGGTATATGTCATGATATATTAGTAATAAAATGTATTATAAGATGTATACCATTTCCTATATATGTAAAATGGATTTGTATTAACCAATGGTAATGCTTCTATGATTCAAGTACTCTATGATTATTGTATGTTCACTAGTATGTACACTATAACTAGGAGTGATGCCTAGCTTATATACAGTATATGTCATGTTATATTAGTAATAACATATATGATAAGACGTATACCATTGACTATATATGCAATATGGATATGTATTAACTAATGGTAATGCTTCTATGATTCAGGTATTCTATGATTAAGATATGTTCACTAGTATGTACACTATAACTAGAAGTGATGCCCATCTTAGCTCGAAGTAATATGAATGATTCGGGGAATTACAATGGAATCATATTATGCATATGATAGTTAAATCTCATAAGATAACATAAGAAGAGACCTGTCATATTTACGTAATATAAGCATAGTCATGGTCACACTATATTACTACCGATCCTAGTTATATGAGCATAGTGACCAATACGCTTCTATATCAATTGCACATGTTATAACTATCATATATTATGGGATTCCTTATACTTTACTCGTACTGAATAGTGTAAATAGAACTATTACTATAAACAACACTATAACTATACTAGTAGCATCATTAACAAGGGTCTTACAAAGGATATACTCTTATCTGATACAGTTGGGTTTTACTTACTCTAATTAAGAGAGAGCTAAAGAAGTGGAATCAACTTCATATCTCACCCATATGAGCTATGTGAATTTTACAGTATAGTTAAGAGTGTAGAGTCTGAGTCTAAGGTATAGGCCATTAATCACAAGAGTTGTTGAAACGTTTAACTTTCTAAACAGAGATGCAAGTTCAAATTGCATTTTTTACTTTCTTAAATGAATATGCAAGTTAAAATTGCATTTTTTACTTTCTTAAATGAAGTTGCAAGTTCAAATTGCATTTCTACTATGAGATTTTCATTGTTTTCTTATCAATTTTCTTGGGTATCATTAATTTTGTTCTATTTTTGAGTCTTCATACTTTTAAGCCCGTCTTTTTTGAAAATGGAAGCTAGCTTGACTTTTGGAGGAATCGTAATTGGCATCTTAGTTCATGGCATTGGAGTTAGACATTTGGATTTAAATTTGTTATTTCTTGTTGTTCTGTAAATGAGACATTGACATGAAATGTTCACTGCTTGTGTCTTTTCAAATGTCTCTACATACTTATCTCTCTGAAATTAAAATAAAGCTAACTAAAATTAAATAATTCATATATCATTGTTATGAAACCTCATTGCATCATCACCAAGCACACGTCTTACCTATCAAAGTTATGTAACTTCAAGTGTTATTGACAAATATAACACAGCACAACTTTGAATTTAATTTAGAATTGACATTTGGTGAACGTTGGAAGACACTGCACAACTGGTAAGGCCAAGTTCCACTTACCCAAGGGATCCTACTCACCATCCAGGTGACATCTGGTAAGGGAAGTGGGAATGAATCCAGTAAAAAATATATAAATAAGAAAACATAAAAACCAAAACAAAGTAAAAAATTTAAACACAGTAAAATACTTAAATAACCTTAATCACCCAATTTAATGATGAAGCGACATGTTTTGTCATGCAAGAAAATTGATGTTTCAAATATTTAATGCACTAGTTTCTAAGATGGATTTCTGCATCATTCTCCTGGAGATCATGGTTTTTGTAAATGCTCCATTTCCATGATTGTTTTACTAGTCCAAATTGTGGTTATATATATATATATATATATATATATATATATATATATATATATATATATATATATATATATCAAAATTGTTAATAAAATATGGAAATAAAATTTAATTAGTTGAAAAATATTTATTAACAAATTGAGTGTTATTTTTCAAATTTATCAACCAATTAAATTGAGTGGAAAAATGATCTATTCATTTTTTTTTTTAAATTAAAATTCTAATTTATTTGAAAATCATAAATAGTTGCCAAAGATTTTGTAGTTATGATTTTCTATGTTTGTATAGATGTTGTAGATACATGATTAAATCATATTGTTTTGTTGTAATTTTTTTTATGGGTATGTTGACCTTTAGTTAATGGGAAATTTTTAAATTTGTATTTAGGAGGCTAACTCACTTTCCGTTCTCCAATATTCCCTGTTCAGGATGAAGCAAGACTTTGAAAATTTGAACTATCGAATAATAAAATTTTGCATTCCAACAAAGTCTGCAATATCAATATTTTAAATGGAACAACGATTGAAAGGATCTCGTATCTCTATTGCAATAAGATCTCATATTTCGAGAAGACAATAACAACATCGTAGTGAAAAAGGCTGCAATGAAAAATATAAGGGAGTCTATATGAAAACTTAAAATATTATATATGCTTCCTTTGTTTCTTGTAGTCTGAATGTAGAATTTTTCCTACTCCTGTAAGGAAATAAAACTGTAAAAAAGGGGAAAATACCAGAATAATACGAGAAATTCTTCTTACGAGAAAAAAATGTAAAGCATATAGACTATTAATGACAAATATAACACACTAACTTTTTTCAAAGTTGGTGATTTAAAGATAAACGTCCTTTGATACTTATTACATAAAACTCTTATTTGGATTTAGCTTAAAAAACATATAAAATTTTCATTTATGTTTGATATCATTAAATATTTGCAAAAATGATCATTAATATAAGATGTGACTTGGTCACGGGGGGCCAGCCCTGTGGCCAAGACGTGGGTGTGCCCACGGCTTGGCCATAGGAATGGCCCCCCGTGGCCAAGTCACACTCAAAATACCATGTTAATTAAATTTAGGGAAATTAAATTTACACCTAGATTTACATTTAATTAAATTTACAGAAAATTACCTGCAGCTCCAAGACNAAATTGATGTTTCAAATATTTAATGCACTAGTTTCTAAGATGGATTTCTGCATCATTCTCCTGGAGATCATGGTTTTTGTAAATGCTCCATTTCCATGATTGTTTTACTAGTCCAAATTGTGGTTATATATATATATATATATATATATATATATATATATATATATATATATATATATATATATATCAAAATTGTTAATAAAATATGGAAATAAAATTTAATTAGTTGAAAAATATTTATTAACAAATTGAGTGTTATTTTTCAAATTTATCAACCAATTAAATTGAGTGGAAAAATGATCTATTCATTTTTTTTTTTAAATTAAAATTCTAATTTATTTGAAAATCATAAATAGTTGCCAAAGATTTTGTAGTTATGATTTTCTATGTTTGTATAGATGTTGTAGATACATGATTAAATCATATTGTTTTGTTGTAATTTTTTTTATGGGTATGTTGACCTTTAGTTAATGGGAAATTTTTAAATTTGTATTTAGGAGGCTAACTCACTTTCCGTTCTCCAATATTCCCTGTTCAGGATGAAGCAAGACTTTGAAAATTTGAACTATCGAATAATAAAATTTTGCATTCCAACAAAGTCTGCAATATCAATATTTTAAATGGAACAACGATTGAAAGGATCTCGTATCTCTATTGCAATAAGATCTCATATTTCGAGAAGACAATAACAACATCGTAGTGAAAAAGGCTGCAATGAAAAATATAAGGGAGTCTATATGAAAACTTAAAATATTATATATGCTTCCTTTGTTTCTTGTAGTCTGAATGTAGAATTTTTCCTACTCCTGTAAGGAAATAAAACTGTAAAAAAGGGGAAAATACCAGAATAATACGAGAAATTCTTCTTACGAGAAAAAAATGTAAAGCATATAGACTATTAATGACAAATATAACACACTAACTTTTTTCAAAGTTGGTGATTTAAAGATAAACGTCCTTTGATACTTATTACATAAAACTCTTATTTGGATTTAGCTTAAAAAACATATAAAATTTTCATTTATGTTTGATATCATTAAATATTTGCAAAAATGATCATTAATATAAGATGTGACTTGGTCACGGGGGGCCAGCCCTGTGGCCAAGACGTGGGTGTGCCCACGGCTTGGCCATAGGAATGGCCCCCCGTGGCCAAGTCACACTCAAAATACCATGTTAATTAAATTTAGGGAAATTAAATTTACACCTAGATTTACATTTAATTAAATTTACAGAAAATTACCTGCAGCTCCAAGACCCGTAGCTCCAAGCTCCAAGACTCCAAGACCTGCAACTCCAAGACCCGTAGCTCCAACCGCCCAACCGCACACAGTCAGCTAACACTGACACTCAAACTATCAACCGTGTCATCAAGACTGCGCCAACACACTCACACTAATAGTCACTCACACTATCACTCACACTATTTCCAAGAACTCAAAAAAATTGTAACAGTCAGGATGTGCAGGTAATATATAAACATCTTTTCAGCTGAAAGAATGTTTCGACTGAAAATATATTTTAGTCGAAAACATATTTCGGCCGAAACATTCTTTTGTCCGAAAATATGTTACCGGATGAAAAAAATCCGTCTGGCTAAAATTGTACATGAAAATCGAGGGCATTGTCATGGTACCATTCAATTTGGTGGTCAAAGGTTCGACCAAAACATATTTCGACCAAAAAAAAAAGAACTTTCGATCGGAAAAAAATTAGTTCGGCCAAAAAAATGTCTTTTGGAATTTTGGAGATCTCATTGTCACAAAAGTGCTACCCACCTTCATGAATTTACCCTAATCACTATATAAATGAGTTTTATAAACAACACACTACACACATGAATAAAAACAATATTATTAAGAACATAGCTTTCTAGATTTCAGGGAGATGGAGGAAGATCTTCTCGTAATGCTCCAAAAGAGTTACAAAGATCACCAATGTCTGCATTAGTAATGATACTCCCTCCCAAATTATCATGTTGAACATGGAAGGAGTGTTTTTTTAATTCGCTACTCAGTACTACGCAATTATGCCTTGAAAATAAGTACACAAACTCCGAACTTTGAAATGACGTTTCAGATGGAAACGGTAAGGCTTCTTTGAAATAAATAGTCATATGATTATTTGTATTAAAAATCCAAGACTCTTTGTGTTAAACATTTTAATTTTTTTCTTTGAAATAATGTATGTGGGAGACAATAATAACTTTATTCAAAATAAAAACAAGGGGAGATGCAAAGGGAATCAACCACATTTTGGTAGAAAAAATATGTTTCCAACCCAATAGGTCATTAACAAGAGATACCAAAATGAGTCTTTTTAAAATTCAGTTGTTCATGTTGTTTTATGCAGGTAGCCAAGAGATACAAAAACCTATTTTTTAGACACCACTGTTCATGTTTTTTTCTACAGGAAACCATTATAAGAAGCATTCAATCAGTGCATTGCATGGTGAATAGAGACGATAAGTTTGGATTTGAAATTGTCTTGCAGAGGTTTTGCTTGATTTAAATAAACACTTTCTGAGTATTTAAATTATTGTTTTACTACGAGTTTCACTATTATATTTTCATTGATACGATGGGGATTTTAAATTGTCTTCCACAAAAATTGATTAGCTTAGATAAACACTGCGAGTTTCAATGTTATATTTTCATTTATATGATAGGGTTTTAAATTGTCTTCCACAAAAATTGATTGGCTTAAATAAACACTATGAGTTTCATTGTTACGATGAGGATTTTAAATTTTCTTCCACATAAATTGTTCAACTTCAATAAACACTTTCGGAGTATTTAAATTACTGTTTTATTGCTAGTTTCACTATTATATTTTCACGGATAAGGTCCGTCCAACTGAATGTTGACAAGTGTTCTAAAATTTTATAAAGTTTGAAAAGTTATTGATCCGAAATTTATGAGAAGAAAGAAATGAATATAGATTATTAAAATATGCTTAACATAGAGTAATAGAGATACAGTAAAACTGGTTTTCTATTAAATAAGAAAATAAGTTGAAACTGTAAAATGCAACAGAAAACAAGCTTGCTAGAATGGTGGTGTCTTATCCCTCAGAAGAGAAGTGACGACTGTGCTCATTCACAAGAAGATGATTACAATGAGTCTCTGAAGGCATTTTTACAATAAAAATGAATGTAAAAAAACTTAGAAATCCAAAAACCTAACCCTAGGAGATGATGCGCCAAAAGTCATGTGAGCCCTGTTTGGGTAAGTTAGTACATCAATCTCCTGGGGTCGTAATTTTTGCATATGATCTTCGTTTTAGGCACATGATAGACCATTGGAAAGGTATCATCAAGGAGATTCATTTTGGGGGCTCAATTAGAGTATTTGGTTATCATTGAGAATCTGTATCCCAAAAAATCTTCATTTAGGCCCTCAAAATGGCCCCAGAAGTTAAAAAAATGCAAAAAATAGTAAATTGTCAAAATTGCCAGTGAGTTGGAAAAGGTGGGTGGCCACTAATATCCACCTATATCAATCCTCCCTCCTTAGTAAGAAATGGTCTCCATTTCTTTGAGTTCCCCCATCAGATGAAGAAATTTATGTTGAATTTGGCCCCGAGTGAGGCACTTGCCTTGGTGCAAGAGTTGCCTTGCTTTGACGACTCGATAAAGATGGATCCTTTGATGTAGAGTGCCCTTGATCTATGTGTCCACAATATGATCACTAGATTCCTGTTTCATGCTGTCAGTTTTGAGATCTATTGGTTTCAACTGCTCTATTATCTCTGAGGTGTCCAATAATAGTGGGAAATATGGTCAAAGGAGAGCCACGTTGAAGACTGGGCTCAGGGCAAGGAAAGGGGGAATGTTGAGCTCAAACTAATTGTCACCCACAACTTTGGTGATGGTGTACGACCCATAACAGAGTGGAAGAAGATTTCTATTGGGCCCTATAAGGCATTCTTTCTACAAGTGCAACCAAACTTTGTCTCCCACCTGAAACTTATGTGGCACCAGATGTTGATCATGGCGCTTCTTGTACTTGGCATTAGACTTATGTAGAATATCCTGAACCTATTGGGATATATGATGGATCCACTCAATGAACCAGGTGGATTTTTCAGCTTCTGGTGGAGTAGGGGACAAGTCGGTCGAGGTAGTCACCGAGGGTAGTGCAACATCCATGCGGGCCAATCATTGGAATCCCAACCCCACCTAAAAGGGGATATGGCCAATTGAGTTATGCAGGGATCAGTTGTAGCTATGCTGGACATAGGGAAGACTCTCATCCCATGTGTGGACGTGTTTTGAAATGTATATGCACAGGATATGTATGATCATCTAATTGACGACCTCAATTTGGCCATCTGTCTAGGGGTGGAAGGTAGTGGATTTGGTGAGCTTGGTATCCAACAATAACCAGAGGCTCGGCCAGAATGTGTTGAGGAACCAATTGTCATGATCTGAGATAATGGTTTGTGAGATCCCAAAATGTACCCATACTCATTCAAACAAGAGCTTGGCAGTGGTTTCTGCTGTGATGTTCTTCTTGCAGGTGGCTAGAATCGCCATCTTGGAAAAGCGATCAACAACCACAAAAACACAATCATTTCCACTCTTGATGGATGATAGGCCCCACATGTAGTCCATTGAGATGGATTCCCCCGACCTGTCAAGAGTAGGAAGAGGGGTGTAGAGGCCCTATTTCTTAGTGGTCAGTTTGGCAATAGTGTAGGTGGTGCAGGACCTAATATACTTGTTGACATATTGTCGAAGTTTCGGCCAGTGGAAATTTTTCTGCATCACTTTCATTATCTTTTCGATGCCAAATTGCCTTGCCACCCAACTATAGTGAGCTTCCCAAATAATCTTCGCGTGCTCACTTTATGGAATGCAGAGATGGACCAAACAACACAACAACTCATCTTGAAGATGGAAATCAGAGACCACTGAGTTGGAACCCAACATTTGGTAGGTGGTGGAGATGTCTGAGTCTATCTCGTAGAGGTGGGCCCATCCGGAGGTCGCTTGGTTGCAAGAGTCTAGCATCGTAGTGAGTTCCGTGACTGGAGGTCGACTGAGGCAATCAACAACTCGGTTGGTACTTCTTGTTTTATACTTGATGTTGAGGTGGAACTGTTGTAAGTATGTGGACCACTTTTGATGGCAGTCATTCTACAATTTTACTTGGGTGTGCATGAACTATAGTGGCTTGTGAATAGTGTGGATGATTGTCTCCTTCCCAAGAATGCAATTTCTCCACTGGCAGTAGGCTTGCATAATGGAGTACATTTATTTATCGTAAGTAGGGTACTTACGAACAACATCTTATAGTGTCTCACTATGATATGCCATGGGGTGTCTGTGTTGATTGAGAATGACACCCAAAACATAGTCTAAAGCATTTGTCTCAATCTCAAAAGGATGTTGCAGGTCCGGTAATGAAAGTATTGGGGATGAGAAAAAACACTTATTCAAGTCATCAAAGGCTTGTTGTTGGGGCAATCCCCACACAATTTTTTTCTTACCTTTACTCTTGGTTACTTGGCTAAGGGCCCATGCGATATGAGATAATGCCAACACAAACCTGTGATAGAAATTGGTGAGGCCCAAGAAGCTCTGAAGTTCAGTGAGTGTGGTTGGGGTTGGCCAGTCACGAATGACCTAGATCTTGGCTGGATCCACATGCACATGATTCCAATCAACTATGTAGCCTAAGTAATGGACCATGTCCATGCCGAAGCAACATTTTTCCAAGTTTTCATATAGTTTGTGCTGCCACAGAGTGTGCAGAACCTGTTGAATATACTACAAGTGTCCCGCCCAAGTCTTTTTGTAGATGAGGATGTCATCCAGATACACCACTATAAAATTATTGGTGAAAGGTCTTAGTATATCATCCATCATCCTCATAAAAGTTGTTGGAGCATTTTTCAAACCAAAGGGCATGACAAGCCATTCAAAAGGACCTTATTTTGACTTGAAGGTGGTCTTCCATACATCTGTCTATTCTATTGGGACTTGGTGGTAGCCAGACTTCAGATCAATCTTACTAAAGTATTTGGCCCCCATGAACTGATTACGGAAGTCGTTGATTCATGGAATCCAGTATCAGTTTCAGACTGTGATTTTATTCAGGGCCCGATAATCAATGCAGAGTCACCAAGTCTCATCTTTCTTCTACACTAGAACGATTTCCCTCCCATAAGGCGATGATATGGGACGTACATTCCCTTTGTGGAGTAGTTCTTGGATCTTCCTCTTGATCTCCTCATTTTCTAACAAAGAATGATGGTAGACTGGCCTATTGGGTAGTCGTGTGTCTGGGGTCAAATCGATGGGATGTTTGACCTGGCAGTGCAGAGGTACCCTGATAAGAGAGGAGAAGATATCTAAGTATTCTTCCATGACCTTATCCACTTGATTTTTTTGTGTGAAGAGATTGGTCACAAAGGGTCTAGATGTGGCTGCAATTTTTCTCTCACTGTGAGAGTGAAGTACGAAGAAGACAAATTTCCTGGTTTGAGAGATGACCTTCCTACATTGCTTGGAAAAGATAAAGGAAATAGAAATAGGAGGGATTGCCTCTGGTATACTGTACAATTTCCTGTTCAAAGTAATAATAACACTACGAGGCCTAAACTCATATACAATATGACATTTCAATAAATAAGGTTGGCCAAAAAGAACATTACAAACTTCGAGAGGAGAAAAATCACACAATACCTCGTCTTTGAAGGGCTTGATGTCATATGACAGTCGGCACTGTTGGTTGACGTGGATAGTGCTTCCTTGGTGGAGCCATCTAATGGTGTAGGGTTGTGGGTGTGGCATTGTTGGTAGGGCCAGCCGCTTGATGACCTCTGTTGAGATGAGGTTCTTCTTTCTATTTCTATCAACTATGAAGTCTAGCGAGGTGCCTTTTACCCACATCTATGAATGGAAGATGTGCCCGCCTTCTTCTGGCGCGTCACGTTCACCATGTTGGAGCTTGGTGGTAGCAACGGTGGTACTAGGCTCCACATCATTGATCTGTCTTTCCCATTCTGGTTATGACTTAGAGTCATAACCTACATTTGATTCAGAGGCTTTCACTTCGACCACTAGTGACTGCTTTGAGCGACAGTCAATAGTGTTATTCCAAGGGCTCTTATGGAAGTCTCACCACTTCCCAGTATCTTTCCTTATCTTTCCCATGTCCTTATTTTCTTGAGGCTTGGACTGATTATCCTCATACTGTCCATGTTTTCTCTTTCCTTTGTTTTGTGGGTTGGGGCCGCCCCTTCTTTGATTTTTCTATGAGGGGTTCCCAGGCCCAAATTGTCGTGTCTTTTGTTTGAGCTTATGCTTGATTTTGACGACATATCAGTAGGTCGCGCCGAAGGAGAAGATGTCCAGAAATTCCATTTTGGTCTAGATGTATCTATGCAGAGCACCACGATACTTTAGCACCATATGTCACTCTGAATCTTTGATACCCTTCTTGGTGCACAAGGTATGGAAGATATTTGTGAACTCTGGCACTACTTGGTCTCTTTCTTTCCACAGTGTGATTCATTTGGTATACAAGTCGTCATAAATTCTAACAGGGTAGTATTGTTCCTTAATATCATCCCTGAAGAATTCTTAGGTGGTCGTGACTATAAATAATTAGGGTTCCTCTATTTCCTTTTTCTCATAGAAAGTTTCCCACCAATATTTGACATGCGGAACAACTTTGAGGAGTGTAAAAGTAATATTTTCTCTATTCGAAAATTTATTGACAAAAAAATACCCTTCTAGTAGATTCAACCACTTGTCTCTAGAATCTGCGTCTATCTCACCTTCAAATATAGGAATATCGAATTTGATTTGTACCTTGAAGGATTTGTGCGAAACTATCCATCATCTCGTTCCTCTATTGTGTGAGGGATTCCTCAAGCAAAATGTTGAAAGTATCTCCTGTCTTGTCATATTTATTTTCTCCTGCCATGAGAGTTCGCTTGGGTGTGAGAGATCTTTTATCCTCAATAGGAACAAGCTCGAGACTTAATTCTTTGTACCCTGACCTCGTTGGGGAAATTCATTAAGACAAAAAGGAGCAGATCGCTCTGATACCACTGAACTGGATTTTATGAG
The DNA here is from genome assembly GCA_009831015.1 of Picea engelmannii. Classification (NCBI taxonomy): domain Eukaryota; kingdom Viridiplantae; phylum Streptophyta; class Pinopsida; order Pinales; family Pinaceae; genus Picea; species Picea engelmannii. The sequence goes on along the minus strand of ML778054.1, from coordinate 225,195 downwards.
AAAAATGAAATGAATACAAATGAATAAAAGATAATTAACAAACAATAACAAAGACACAGTAAAACTGGTTTTCTATTCAATAAGGAAATAAACTGAAACTATAAAATGCAGCGGAAAACAAGCTTGTTGGAATGGTGGCAGTGTATCTCTAAGAAGAGATGTGACGGATGAGCTCATTCGCAAGAATATGATTACAACGAGGCTCTCAAGGAATTTTTACAATAAACAGGAATGTCAAAACCCTATATATCCAAAAACCTAACCCTAAGAGATGAAGCGCCAAAATTCATGTGGGCCCCGTTTGGGTAAGTTAGTACATCAACTTCTCGGGGTAGTAACTTTTGCATACGATCTTCGTTTTAGGTGCAAGATATCCCATTGGAAAGGTATCGTCGAGGTGATTCTTTTTGGAGGATCAATAAAATATTTTGGCAATTATTGAGAAGCTCAATCCCAAAAAACCTTCATTTAGGCCCTCAAAATGGCCCCGGAAGTTAAAAACTACTAAAAATAGTAAATTGCCAAAATTACCAAAAAATTGTTTTGAGGGAGTTGGAAAAGATGGGTGGCCACCGATATCCACTTGGATCAGTTATTGATGTGAATAACAATACAAGTAAGAATATAAAAATAAAGTTAAATATACAAAAAAAAAAATTTATGAAAAATCAAATTTTATTTAAGCAACAAACAATTTAAAAGATCTATCTATCTATCTATCTATATATATATATATATATATATATATATATATATTATAAAAAAATTAATTTTATTTAACCAAAAAACAATTTAAATGACATATTATATAGATAAAAGTAGATTATAAATGTGAACATAAATAAAAAAGACAATGCATTAAATATAAATTGAAACAGGGAGAAGCATCCACATATTCTTATTGAAAAGATTAATAGAGGAAAGTTCAGTGAAATGGAAAACAATTTTTTTCATGATAACTTGAATATCAAATGGAAAGACTAAAATACCTTCCACATATTCTTCTTGAAAAGAAATCCAGTGGATGTGTCTACCATTTAATCATCTGACAAATGTAGTATTTAATTATCTGACAAATGCTAGCTACATCGACTAGACGTGCTTACCTTTCAACCAGCGATTCGTTCACACGAAACTAGTTTACATGTAGGTTTCATGAATATGACAACGATCTGCATGACACCTCATTCTATCCCTATGCTTTTCTATAAGTCTTAGAATCAATACCTTGAACATCCTTATGAAAATGTTCGATTATGGTCTACCCCTCATCAGTGGATTTTGTTTGTAATATCAGTCCTATGTGGAATTGTAATCTTAGTTCTATGTCGATTTGGTGTAGTTACTTGACTACTAGACATACCAGAAGCGCAACTAATATTTTGGAACAAGCAGAGATGGGAATCTCGGTTATACCCTGGTTTTAAAATTCCTTTCACAACTAGTTTTTTCTGGAATAGAGTCCTTAAGACTCATCATTGTTGGTTGCACACTAAGGTAAAAGACCGTTGAAGGGTCTTAGGAAGTGTGAATGTTGCACCATGACTCTATGAAAAATTCATGGTGCAAAGAAACAAGGCTGTCATCCATTTCCAACTATGTGGCATTCATGGTGCATAGGAACAAGGTTGCCATAATCACATTACCTAGTAGAAGCTGAGATGACACCAATATGGATGGACAAGATATCCAAGGCCACCTTTAGCACCTTCTAGACTGGAATATTGAAGCCAAGGCCTCCTTATAGAGCCTGCGAGCCAAAGTTGAGCTAGAGACCTCATTTCAAGCAACAAATTCCAACAAATAAGAAGTGTCTTCATGGTGCAGACCCACTCGACCCTCGGGTCGAGGATCCACTTACAGGATCATTCTTCATTTCCCTTTGAGTCGGATCAGCTCTTTCAATTCCCTGCTTGAATTTTCTTTCTTTTCATCCACAAGTCCTTTCGAAAGCTTCCCTGGCACAAATGGCACTAGGTGCAAGATCCCCCTTCTCCGTGTCACCACCGGTTATGACCAAGGCCTAAACTGAAAGGCGCTTGTCACAACTCGCCTCTCGAGAGTTCATGAATCGAGACTCTCGACTCTTCCTGTCTAATCCTGCAATATCCGAGATGGTGAGACGGGTATAACTCCTTCCCTTATCAGCACCCTCCGCGCGTGACCACCGACTAGGCTTCTCACTAGCGCTTCTCGCCTTTTGCCACTTCGCAAGTCGAAAGGTTGGGCTTCCAACTCCTTATCTTACGAACCCCTGAGACACAAAAAATCAACGGGGTGTTGACTCTCTTCAATGAACAACGCGTGTCCACCTGTCTATTCCACGGGCCCGCCTTGCGATTCTGCCACGTGTCCCTTACACTCCACTTCGCCACTTCACTCCATGAATTGTTGTCTCCTTTGTATCACAACACCCGAAGTGTCGAGATCCCAAAATCCCCGATGTACCTAAGCATCGAACTACCAAACTTTGACACGTCATCTACACGGCCCCACAACGAAACTTCTTGCCCTTTCGGGACTTCACCTTTCGCAACCTAGAGTACCCAACTTTTGGGCTCTCACCTCGCGAACCTCCGAGTTCGCGAGATCTCTAGATATATGCCACCTGTCCTCCCCGGATGGATGGCTCTGATCTACTCGCCACTTCGCTACTCGCCTTTCGCGAGCGATCCAACGGCCCTGGCTGACTTGGATCCTACGGCCCTGATTTCTTCTGAGCTTACGCTTGAGGAAAGCTCACCGTAACATACCTACTTCTCTGCAAGATCTAATGGATCTTGTGACTTTGCGAATTCTTCTCAAAGAATTTCGACCGTTCGTTTCTTCCTGGACAATTCCTGCGAATTTAACCAAATATTTCTCCGCGGAACTTACCCGCCTACAACACAAACTTGCTACGCCTCCTTTCAACGCCTCAAGGCACCAACCTTCTATGCTTTTCTTCGACAACTGTGAAGACCCTATCCTTCCTAAGCTTTCTCCAAATCCGAGTCTTAAAGAAGACTCCCGCATGCACTCCTTGTGGCAAATCCTTCAATTACTTCAAAGAATTGAAGTCCTTCGACTCTACGCACTCCCTGTAGCAGTAGTCCTTCAACAATTTCTCAAGTTCACAAACTCTAAGACATTACTCGGCTTGCGCACACCTTGCATGGCTCTTGTGCTCAACTTGCACTTCTGCAAGAATGAGAACAGTTGTTATCCCTCCTGAGCTTTCAGAGATGAACTCTGACTTCTGTCAACGCACTCCTTGCTGACAAACTTCACTGCACTCCTTGCAGGAATTTTACTCACTCAGGCAGAGAAACAATTGAGGCTCATTCCTTACTCTCTCTCAGACTTCAAACACAAAGCATGAAATCATATACAAAGCATATAAAGAAAATGTATAACAGAAAGTAAACAACCATGAGCATAACATTCAACATGCATACACAAAGAACAAATACAACACCATGAATTTGAATCGAAGCTCTTTCTATTAATTCAAATCTCTGTACATGGGTGTTTTCAACTACAACTCTTTGCTCTCTTCTCTATGCTCTATGCTCTATCTTGAAAATCCTCTTACAACTATACAATGAGGGTGTCTATATCTCGTTTCCCTCTTGCGCTCTAAAACTGTCTAATCTAGAATTAAATTCTATCTACCTACATTCATTACACATAAAGGCTCCTATCTACTATGGACGAGAGTGTATCGCTCAAGGTCCTTTTACAATAATACAAGCATGCCTCCACTTAATGACTTCATTAATATTTCAAAACATTTTCAAAAAATGTGCTCGGTGCTTTTCCAGCTGTCTCTTATCTCTACGTTGTCTCGCTGCTGGCTATGCTTGCACGCCTTGCGATGCTCCTGCATCACTTCACTATTTCCTCCCCGAGCATATTATTTATGAGCATTCAAAAATCTTTAGTGATAAGGGTCTTCCCTCCCATCCTATATGACCTTGGGCATGGGCACTACTTGGTCGATGAAAGGTAAGGAGGGATATGCTCCACCGACCAAGGGTTCCCCTCCGCAACTAGGTCAAAGTAACCTTGGCCACTTTCTTTTTATTTGAGGTAAAAAATTATAACCATATTCGTCGAGAGGCTTGGCTACTGGATCAAGGGAAGCTTGAGAAACTTGGATGGCCGAGATGTGGTGTTAGTAATTGAGAAAAAAGTAAGATAAAAATCATGTAGTGGGAATTGAGGAAGTTGTTAGGTGCCAGTGACACCTAACTTGAGACGCGGACATTGTTAGAGAGGTGTAGTACTGAGTGGATGACCCTAAATACACCTACACCAGACAAACTAGACACTTCCAATTAGAAGATATGTAGCATCCAATGTATTGGATGATGAAAGCTATGGTCTCTTAGGCCATGGCTCAAGCCAAAAGGGATAATGATCGGTCCACCCACGTGATTGAAATTCCAAAAGGGAAAATGACAGGACCACCCAGGCTATTGAAATTCAAGGTATATTCTCCTTTTGATTCAGGTTTACAGGCCAACCTCATTGTAGAGGACCTTGTAAGTAGGCTTGGTTTAGAGATGTATGATCACATTCATCAATGCTATTTGGGTTGGGTGAATAGGGATATAGAGTGAAAAGTTACCAAGTAGTGTAAACTTAAATTTGTTATAAGTGCATATTATATTTATGAAATAGAATTCAATGTAGGACATCTTGATGTTTGCAATGAAATGTTTATTATCCCCTACATGTATATGAGGGATGTTATCTTCATGAGAAGGGAAAAGCAATATCGCCGAAATAATAAATAAGAAGAAGAACCCCCATCAATCTCTCTCATTACTCAACCAACATCCCTCATTTAGCCCATACTCAAATATCTATGTATGTGTGAGATGAACAAACTCTTATGTTAGTTAGTGATGCCATCCAGCAAGCACTCACCTATGATCCATACATGGTTTCCATCTATATACGGTATGGTGGGAAACCTTATATAGGCATGCTTCTCTTATTCCCACATCTCCGGAAAACATTGAATGAATCACACTTTTTCGAAATCACTTTGATTAATTAATACTTGAACGATTATTAATTAACGTTCAGGGACAACTTTCTTAGCAAGAATGAGCAGGGTTTACAGGAATATTTTTTTAGGGGCCCACCCTAAATGAAAGCATATCAATATGGTTGGTTCGGTCTGGGGAAAGAGATAATGAAACTAGTACACAAGTAGAAGGAATATTTATGAATGTAGCGGAAAGTAACTCACTATCTATGCTCACTATCTATAGTAGGGTGGTTGGTCTACCAGCGTGAGGCAAGCCCCAAGTAGGCATTCTAGGGAAAGAAATTCTCCCCCTCCCCTTGCACAAGTACTCCCTACTCATATCCTCGTCTCCTACTCCTTTCTCCTATCCCTTTCTCTTACTCTCGTCTCTTATCCCCTTATCCTACTCCCTACTCCTATCCCCTTTTTTTGTTATCCCCCAAGATATTAGGTTTTCTGAGGAAGATGACATAGCTTCGTAACATATTTGATTTCAAAATCCCTGAAATTCCTAGTTGAACCCTTCCCTAGCCATATTCTGCCACATGCTCCCTGGAGGTTCAGTTTATCCTTAATGTAGACCCAAAGCCAATTCCTAGGTGTTGATACGTTTGTTCATCAGTTCATCCATCCATTCCAATCCTGGGTGTCTGTCAGGTGTTCAAGGTATTTGAATCAGTCTGATGCTAGTCGGTCATCTCCAAAAAATTAGATTGCAGATTTATAATGAGTGTCATGGGAGCTATGAAGAGCATACCTTGGCTAAAACCATAGGTGGCTTTATTTCTCAACAACCTCAAATGATACATTGTTCAAATGGAAAAGTTACAAATATAAATTAGATATCTTATATTATCAATGTATTGATTTAAATCCTACAAGTAACCTACTTGACCCACAAAGAAAGTTCCCTACGTAATATGAATCAGATATGACGGACCCACGGAATTGATGAGCCAGTGGAAGAGATCTCTCACAAGGATAAACTCACTCTTATCGAGGGTAAGAAGTTGCATTCCTCCCCATTCCACATCGTGAAGAAAATGACACCTAGGTAGGCTTGTCTTATAGGAAGAACTAGGTAGGCATTGCACTATGAGGAACTAGGTAGGAATTGGCTTATAGGAAGAACTAGGTAGGGATTTTCTTACAACTTTAGCTTAGAAAAGTAGTAACTTATAGCCTTAATTTAGCTAGGAAGAGGTAGAGGTAGTGTATAGCCTTAGATTGATGGGGAAATTAGTCACAACTTATATTATATAGGTTTCTGGCCCATTTCTCTCGACATTCTTTTTAGCTTTTATGGTATCTCATATAGAGATCGCCCTCACGGGTAGCCCGCAGCGCTTGCGGGTTTTTGGATACTTTTTGCTTGAGAGGCCACGCACGACTTGATTCTCAACCTGAAGAATACGGGCCCATCTCCTTCCTTACTGGGAATAAATCTCTCGGTTGCCCTCCGGTGATCGCCTCACTTCAAACTATATGTTCTATATGTTATATGTTCTATATGTTCTATGCAAGTGGATGTTCTATGCAAGGCCTCGGCCCTCACCCACCCCAGAATATGTTGGCAATTTCAGTTTTAACTGAAAGTGAACATAGGTTGTACTGTGGAATGCGGATCTTACCCAAACTATTGAACATGGATGGAGGAGCACGTTGAATCTTCCTTCTCTTTCTATTTCTCGGGAGAGCGAGACATATTAAGCAATTCATTCGGATGGAATGGGAGGAAGGAGATTGGGAGACATGGTCCATCCAAGCTTGACCTTCTGCTATTTTAATCAGTCGTTGAAAGAGTCCGAGATGGAAGGACATTTTTATGTTGATTCCATTCAGGCGCCTTCCGCCTATGGGCGCTTGAATCTTAAAGCGATGCACCGAGAGGAACTAGAACTATTTTCAAGTTGAAACTAACTAATTTCAAGTTGATTCCACGTAGGCAGGGTCGTAGCTCGTTAAAGATCCAATTCAACTTCACGCTGGTCAGTCAATCGATCATATAAAGAAGGCGCAATGCCAAACTGGCCTTTAGCGGTGCGTAGTGGCCCTCTTGCTTGGTAAATATTTTAAACGAACGAAACGAATTGGGTACATCGTAGGCAGTTGTCTTGGGCTTTAAAAAGGAATAACACCCCGCGAAAGATACCCTGCATTGGTTATTAACTGGGAAGGAAAGATTTCTTCTCCGCATTCGCCTACCAAACCCTCTCTTTCGTCACCTCCACAATAACCACCTAAAGTAATGATACGTCGCTAAACCAAGTATTCTATTCTCTTTTGATTCAGTTGTTGAATTGTCGAATCCACTGATTAAACTTCTTAAGCAGTTGTCAGTTGTTAGTGCTCTTGCGCGAAGCTTACCCCACCCCCTTACTATACTAAACGAACGAAAGAAGCAACTCCTCTCAGTGGCCATTCATTTCTGGTTCCATAACTAGAACTCTCCTCAGCGGCCTGTTTATAGCTAGGGTTCAGTCGATGGTTCGCTGCGGTCCT
>ML778054.1:182531-215965 GCA_009831015.1 Picea engelmannii | reverse complement strand
CCATGTAAGAAGGCCAGGTGGAAGCATAATAGGCTAGAGCGAGGAGCGAAGCCTATTTAGATTCCATTCCCCGAACAGCAAGTCGGGTGGGTCCGTGAATTAATTCGAAAAAAATTATGAAATGTGATTTTCTATATATCAAACCTGTTGTCTCCATTGAGGTCTCGAACTAGTATTGTTTTGTGGGAAAATGGTTGATTGAATACATTTCAAGTGATTATGTCAATCCAATCAGGCAGGTAGCGACATAACGCCTTAATAGGGGTAAGTGAAGAAACTTTTATGAATTTATGTTACTAAAGCCTTAATATTCTTAGGTCAGAGCAGAGCATTCAGCCTTTGCTTGAAATCCCGGAGCTTTCAGGCTTTGCTTGAAATCCCTATTCCTTTATCGGCAATGGAGCTATTGTAGCAATATCGAATCTCATTTCTCTAAGAAACCGACACTAGACTAGTAGGGCAACTAGTTCATCTAAAGAAGTATTTGAAAGGAGTATTGGCATATATTTGCATCTAATAGAAACCGATTTGCACTTGAACCGTTCAAATCAAAAGTGAAATGAAAAAGCATAATTCTTTGTTATCATCTTTCTCTTGGAGCCAACCCACAATAAAGAGTGTGTGCTATTTGTTGGTGTTTATAATCGGTGGGAATCGGTGTAGGTCAAGAGGTGGAATTTTAAGATTAGGCTTTCTCCCAGCCTATAGACCGAGTTTTCAATAAATCAATGACTGAAAAGGCCCACCCAAATTGACTATTTACTTAGAACTAACATATTGCGTCTTTAGGTAATAGTAAGTTGTCTTGGCGGAAAGTTCTTATTAATAGTAGATGAAGAGGGCGGGATCAATGGTTATCAATCCTCTTAGGATCAATATCCGTAGTGTTAGCGGGAGTAGTCTTGAACGATTATTAATTTAGTCGCAGAGGGATCATTTTGTTAGTTATAACTGTAACCTCAATAGTATGTGATTGTACACTACTAGTTGTATCGGTCGTTAGGATTTTTTGTTTTGTTTCTTGATTCAGTGGTAATGTTTCTCACCTATAAGGTTCATCCTTTCATCTAATATGAACACGCTCTACACATTCTTGTTCCCAATCTTCCTTCTCTGTATTATCTTATTTACTTCTTATTTTGTCATAGTATCAGAGCGTAGGATGTAAGCCTCTTCACAGTGCCTAGAGAGCAGGTCGATCCTAAGAAGAAGAGAACAGAGAATACGTTGTCTCGCAGACGAGAGCATCAAAGGTAAGACTCTTCATAGAGCTTGGAGAGCAATCCGCTCAAAATATCCTTGGAGACAGTAAAGTGTGAGGAAGCATCCCTACAAAAGGACAAAGCGTTTAAAGATTTGTGGAATCCCTTCTTCAAGAGGAAGTTGCAGAAGCAGCAAAGGATAAGCTACACCAACCATAAGATCGGTCGCGGGAACAGATCTGAGCCATTAAATCAAGATCAGAAAGGACAAGGAGTGCGCTAAAGAAGCAAACGGTTTTCAACTGTTAGATCTGTGTGAGAGCAAGAACAATCGTCAAATCAAGAAAAGGTGCACACTGTTTAACCGTCGAAGTTCTTCGAACTTCGCGTATTCGACGATTTCATGCAAAGGTTGTAGAGGAGTCAAAATCTTCTGAAGTTTCGAAACCCGAAACGAATCTTGTATATCGGATTGGAGGACATGTGGCATCCGATCAACGCTTCATTGGTTTGTTGTTCAGGAGGAATAGAAGAAGGAATTTATCAAAGTCCTGAAGGGGTGAAGTAGATCTAGACCTTTGGAGCTAGAAGGGACAAGTGTCACGTGATCCCACACTTCGGAGCTAGAACACTTCGAAGGTCTAAGGAGTGTGAAATAACTGCAGTCACCGAAGTGTATCGATTGAAGAAAGCCTTGTATGGCTTAAATCAAGCTCCAATATCTTGGTAAAACAGAATTGACACTTACCTAATCAAGAGTGGTTTTAGCAGAAGCAAAAATGAGCCAACTCTATACACCAAAACTGATCAACAAGGTAAAATTTCAATTGTATGTTTATATGTTGATGACATGATATATACTGGAAATCTTGAGTTAACCAGTTTTAAACATGCCATGCAATATTATTTTTAGATGACAGATCTTGGCATAATGAAACAATTTTTGGGGATTGAGGTTGATCAATCAACCAAAGGGATTTTTGTTTGTCAACAAAAGTATGCAGCAGACATCATCAAAATATTTCACATAGAAGACTACAATCCAGCAGAAAATCCTATACCCCTAGGCACAAAATTGAGCAAGCATTATGAGGGCCCTACAGTGGATTCTATCTTGTACAAAATTCTAGTAGGCAATTTGTTGTATCTTACAACAACTAGGCCTAATATTATGTATGCAGCTAGCTTTGTTTCTAGGTTCATGGAATCTCCCAAAGATTCTCACTAGAAGATGGCAAAAAGGATTATGAGATATGTTGTTGGCACTCTCAATGTTTTTTTATGGTACACTCAGTTTGAAGATAATCATATTTCTAGTTACACTAACAGTGAATTTGTAGGAAGCCTAGATGACAAGAAAAACACATCAGGATATGCTTTTCACCTGGGCACAAACCTGATTTATTAGACATAAAAGAAGGAGCACATTGTCTCAATATCTTCTACAGAGGTAGAGTATGTCATTGCTACCTCAGCTTTATGTCAAGCTGTGTGGATGGGAATACTATTGATTGATATGTCACATATAGAAAATGAGCTAACTCATATCTTCTGTGACAACACTTCAGCAATTTCTTTATCCAACAATCATGTTTTTCATAAGAAAAGAAAGCACATTGACACTCGCATTCACTTCATATGTTAGATATTCAATAAAGGTGACATCACACTTAAATTTTGTGGCTCACGAGACCAACTCACGGACATTTTTAGAAAGCCATTAGGAAAAAACGCTTTTGATTTTCAGGCACAACACTTGGGCATTATCACCCGCTTTTTTGTATTATCTTATGAAAGGGTTTCGAGAATCCGCCGCACCCAAGGATCACCATCAGAACCACATCCATGTTTGGGAAGAACATATCCCATACCCCACCATTCCCAACTTGGTTGGTGCCAGCCTCCTCACCCACCCCCCAACACAATACTAAGAAACAAATGACTCACCTTCAATTAATATTAGTTGTGGATTCACTTTTTAAGCTTAAGAGCATCTTAGAACTTAGAATGAGTTTAAAGTGAATCTATTAGGAGCATCTTGGAGCTTGAAATGAGTTTGGACTGAGTTGATTCATATTTGAAATGAGCCTCTTTGACTATTATGGAAATAAAATTTGTTTTGTTGTTGTTGGGGCTAAAAAAGAATAATATCGCATATATAGAGAAGATTACTTTAATCTCTTCTCGAGTGCATAATTATTTCTTAGTTTCGGTCCGCAACCCCACGTCAACTAGTATATATTTATTCGGTTCAGATCGGCCATTTCCTAGAAAAGAACATTTTCTATATAAGGTGGGTTGTGGGATATAGGTTTGCATTCTTCAAATCTCCTATCAATTGCTAACACTAATATAAATTAATAGAAGTAGTTCCAAGATTGAATGCATAGATATTGAAGAAGCATCAAATACTCTCTACTCAACTAGAGCTATTATTTACTTTACTCCACTTGAACCATGACCCGAGAGAAAATAGAGGAAAATGTTTACGGGTGAGGAGTTACTAACACCTTTTTTTTGAAAGGGTACCACTGATATACCTGTGTAAGAATTCACGTGGTTTGTTCACCCTGTTCCCAATATAGGATTGGTGAGGGGCATCATTTAACAGTGGATTCTTATCTGAGTGATTGATTAATCGATTATTCAGTTAGATGGATTGGGGATTAAGGTATTGGATTGGGATATATTGACTAGTTAATTGATTGGCCTTACTCTCTTTAATTTCTTTACTAGTATATTGATTGTTGTTCCCTTCCCTTCGTACCTATGTTAGTTGGGCTTCCCCAAAAGGATGCATGCAAAGGAAGGTAGGTAGGCAGGCCGGTGAAAGGAAGGTAAGAAGAAGACTGTGTGTGCCAAGTCCAGACCAATTTCCAAATCCAAACCATCTGCAGATCAAAAACAATTCTCTACGCATCCTCTTTCTGAACAGTTCTTTATCTTCGATCGATAGGTATGGTGGCTGGCCCAGACCTACTTTGGTAGGCACAGCTAGAACGACTAACATCAATAAGAGCTAGAAGGTCCCTTTTTCCAATTCCATATTCACTTAGATATCCTTCCTCCCATTGATGTTATTACTAGGGATAGATATATATGAGTGGGATCGGTAGTAAGAGCATGATTTTATCTGGAGCAAAGGATGTTTCATATTCTAGTTTTGACCTTGAAGACCACGCATGAATGAGATGATAGATCGATAGCCACCCACACACAAATGAGATGATAAATAGATTGTTCCATCAAAATACGTACTGACCAATATACACACCGATCAATATACGTATCGATCGATGTACGTACCGAGGACCCAAGTTATCCCTTCCAGAGTAGAGAGGTCAGCCCACCCATCCTTTTCATTGTTATCTTATTCATTGATCTATATGGAGAATACCTCCCTCCTATAGTAGAAGTTACACTTCGATATCCATCCTTCCACCCACCCGCTAGTTCCCAGTTGTCTAGCTATGCCTATTGTACCAGAAAGAATAATCGGGTGGTCGTTCAATCAAGGATTTTATGCCTTCCATATGGGAGTTCTCATTGTTAATTAATTACTCAAGGTTTGTTTCAATGAGAACAACCTATGAAAATATTCAATTCAGTAGCAATGTTTCATTGATAAATGGGGTCATTCTCTCAGTGTTCGCTATCTAGACAATATAATGAGCATTGCAGATAGGGATGTGCATTAGCACCCTATCTTTCTTTTGATCAGAGAAAATAGGGGTGAGAGGGACATACGAGATAAGAAATAAAGGTCATTAGTTCCCCTATCTTCCATTAGTCCATCATTGCTCCCATTGTCCCTACTGCGAGGAGGATAAATAGCTTCCTCCTCCAATGCCTTGATCTGATCTTCATTGATCAATTTGGTGGAACAACTAGCAATAATTTAAAACCTTAATAAATAAGATTCACACCATTTTCACAGTAATAACCTTCTCTTTCTTCCATGTAAGAAGGCCAAGTGGCAACATAATAGGCTAGAGCAAGGAGCAATGCCTATTTAGAACCTTAATAAATAAGATTCACACCATGTTCAGAATAATAACCTTCTCTTCCATCCATGTAAGAAGGCCAAGTGGAAACATAATAGGCTAGAGCGAGGAGCAAAGCCTATTTAGATTCCATTCTGAGAAGAGTAAGTCGGGTGGGTCCGTGAATTAATTTGAAAAAGCTTATGAAATGCAATTTTCTATATATCAAACCTTTCGTTGGCATGGTTCGTTGACATAATATTCCACTGAGGTCTCGAACTAATATTGTTATGTGGGAAAATAGTTGATTGAATACATTTCAAGTGATTATGTCCATCCAATCAGGCAGGTAGCAGCATAACAAGGCTTAAGAGGGGTAACTGAAAAACCTTCTACGAAGTTAAGTTACTAAAACCTTAATATTCTTAGGTCAGAGTAGAGATTTCATTCTTTGCTTGAAATCCTAAAGCTTTCATTCTTTGCTTGAAATCCCTTTTCCATTATCGGCAATGGAGCCATAGGGAAAAATAGGGGTTGCCCTGGCCCAACTGGGACAAGTTGTTCTTTACCCGATGGAGCTGGTCCAACATGGTTGGGATATCCTCTACCATTCATTCGACAACTCAGAATAAAACCCAAACATCCAACTCTTCTAGGTTTTGAACTTCCCTAGTTCTCTAAAACAAATCCAGTACAAGATCAACTAGATCCGATTCCATCTCTGTAATTAGCTTTCCCTCGTGCTTTCCCATAATGATCAAACGTCGAATAAATCATCATCATCCAGGTCATGGTGGTTTTTTCTCATCACGGGCTCCCCCAAAGACACCTTGGCGAGATTTGAGCTTTGACCAATAAGCCCATCCCAATTGATGTTTGGGGCTCACGAAAGGAAAAACACCAAATGAGTGAAAGTTTCAAAATCTAGCTAGCCCAACCAAACGAACCAACCCCATGGATTCGGGTTGTTCAGTCTAGATATGGGGGTGCTAAGGATATTACCTATTCAACATGGAATTTTCAGTATCTTATATATATATAGGTATATTTAATGAATTGAGCACATACCCTACCAAACACTCCCTTATTTTATAAGGTGACAGGATTTCCTTGCCTATTTATTTGTTCTAGTATTGTGGAATAAATATGGAAAAAGCCAAGCCCGGTGATTTACCTAGGATCAATATGGTCCAAAGCATGCACTAGATGAATAGGATCTATAAAGGTCCAGAGAACGTAATAACCTTGCCTCTTTCTCCCATCACAAGGAACCCAACGACCCTTTTCCCAGCAATGGAACCATCACTCAAAGTTTGAAAGAGGGAGGTTACCCAAAATTAGGAGAGGAAAGTGCATTTGAACTCCGAGAGAGTCGTGCGTGGGTAGTCGTAGCAGTAGGTATGGTCACCTTGAAACCTTAACATACGTAGCATTTTGTTTGGACTTAGTTTAGTAATAGAAGGTAGTGACTTTGGCTTTCCAAGTGAATCTGCTCCTACCTTTGCTCCCTCTGCCTCAGGATCTCTTGCCTCTTCCTCTGCTGGTGATGGGCCATCTTGGGGGTCTTGATAAAAAAAAGTAAACTCCCTCTTTTTTCTTATCTATTGGTGCGATTAAATTGCGAGATCTATACATGGAACTATAACTTGATGTGGAACCTCTCTACCTTCCACCTATGCCCCCTGTTAGCACCATAACTTTTACAGTTAGAGTTATTCCTAGATGAGTCATAGTTCATGTGTCAAAGTGTGTGAGATTAGGAACTGAATAACGAATGGGTAGAAATTAGCAAGTTGCGGGTATGGCCCTTCGAGTCAAGAAAGGGCGTAATGATTAGTCATGTGCGACTTGTAAAGGTCCCTTTCTTGAAATATTGAGTCCTATCAGAGAAGGGGAATTTACGTGCCATAGATCGAGGCAAGTTGTTGGGATAAAGGTCACGTCGATAGATATAATGAACATCATCACCTAATTATGAAGTCAGAAAGGTAAAAAATCATGATGCTCCTATCATGTATACTCTATCGCTCTTATCATTTGTACTTTGCACACTTCAAAGTGTGCCCATCGCACGAGTTTGTTGCGCAAATCTTCAACCTACTTCCAAAATTCTCATCACCATGGATTTATCGTCCTCTTCCATGATTCCATTCCTTACCTATTCAAGTATAAATACTGGTCACCCTGCTTACCTATCCTTTACTTTCTGTATTTGTGTGTTGTCTATCATTTTTTCTGCAAGCCCTAGAGCCCTTCACTGTCTGAAATATTATTGTCATCGTTCGTATTATAAGTTTGTTTATTCAATTTGTTGCATCTCCTCAATCATTTTCAGTCATTGTTTAAATTCTATTGAACTTTTTTGCAAACTAGCGTGTTGGACAATATTTCTTCTCACAGTTAGCCTTTCTTATTTGGAGTTTCCTCCTGTCATGCTAAATTTATCATTGCACCTAAAGTCTCTGTCTCGAGACAAGTCTCCCAGTACTTTTCTACTGTGTCAGAATTCTCCATCACGATTTCCTACCGCAACAAGCCTCCTATCGCTATTTTCCACCATTTCGAGTTCCCCCACTGCACTGAAATTTTCCATCATGCCTTACTGCCGCATTGTGGACTCCTGGGGCTGATTTTGCATGTTGTAAAAAGTTTTGTGACTACATTTTTTACAGTCTCTGTGAAGATCGTCATTCTTGGTTGCCATCTAGAGAGGGTGTTACCCTTCATTACCGTGCGTGTGAGGAAAATATATATTGGCATCACGACAATGTCCCAAAGCATAAGAAAGAAGGCGAGAATTGGTCAGGCCATGAGGTCTGAGCCTCAATATCTAGAGTTAATAAACAGAGATCCAAAAATCATGGCATCTTTTAAATAGGTCAGATGTATGTTTTTTTGCGAAAATATCAAAGGGTACAATGTGAAGCTGGTTGAGTAAATTGCCCTCAATTTTACTGGGTTCTGCGCGACCATTGTGAGAATAACCTTCCGAGTGACAGACGAAAATTTCTCAACTGCGACAGAGACCCCTCTGCATGGTGAAAAATAGTTTAAAGGCATGTCTTTAGAAATTTTATTCTATGAAGACTTTATTAAGCCCAACTTCCTAAATGGGAAAATTGGAGCCGAAATTCCAAGCCAATACCTCCAGGAGACTTTCCAAAAGCTCCTAAAGGTGATGAAAAGATATTTCATCTGTGAAGGAAGGTTTGATGGAGTGTACCCATATCACATCAAGTTGTTGATGCACTTCACAGGGAAAAAACCTTTGAATATATCGTTCTTCTTGCATCGAAGCTTGGAAAAGATGGCAGACAGGGTCTAGTCCGACGCTGACCAACTGAGGAACAATTTATCCCATTTGTCGTTAATGAAGTTGTTGGTGGTCGAAGAATTGAAAGGTTTGAAAAAACACTGCGATTCATTTCTGATTTTAGCTGACATCCCCAGACACCCTAAGGGAGACATTCCTCTATCTGCGAGGGAAATAACATTCCACAGTGTAGGGGCAAGAAGGGAAGATGTCAAGGGGAAAGGAAAAGGTAATAGAAGACTCGTCATCCCACCAACCAGCACCCTAGAAAAGAGGCAGGCCAAGGTTGACTAGGAAGCCAGAGGAGATCAAAGCTTCTAGTGAACCACACATCCAGTCTGTTGTCAAGAGATTACTCATGCGCATCGTTCAGCTAAAGCTTGATGAAGGTCCAAGCTTGAGAATTGGTGAAAGGCAGAGGAAGTCAGGTGATGAAAACCTGAATGTTCAGGAGTCATCATAGCAATTGAAGTAAGTGCAACTCGCTATCACCGAACTGTATCAAGAAAATACAAAATTAAGAAGACAACTGGTAGAAAGGAATATTCAAGTGCCAGTGTCGCAAAGTTGAGAATGAAATGAAAATTGGATCAAAATATATCTCAAGGAGGTACAAGACATAATTATCCAGCTCCGAGAGGAACATAGTGTGTCAAAATAAAGAATCACAGAGCATTTCAAGGAATGGAGACCAACCATGGATAACGCTCGTGCAACTCTCGCTAATGCTGAAGAAAAACTAAAAGGAAATGCGGTCTTGTGAAGACAAGTGAAGAATATGAACAAAAAGAACTGGTCTCTCTGAAAAACACTCAAATTTTTAAGGTTGCGGGTGAGGCCAAAGGAATGAGTGAGACAGGCCCATTTTGTCTTTTTTTATCGTGGCATGGAATCTTTCTCCCCGCATATTCTATTTCTTGTCGATAATAAGAAGTCTAATGTGGCACCTTCACAGTGAATATTTGACGTGCAGATGTTGTAAACTTACCTACTGAGGAGGGCAGGTGTAAGTGAAACGCATGCCAATTTTGGAAGAGATGCATGACCTCCCAACCATTGTTTCCACTTGGAGTTGCACGAGAGACCGCAAACGAACGTCCGCTACACCAACTCGCCATGGGCATACTGCATCCAGTAATCATATAGTAACAACCAAACCTTGTTATACAAAGGTGACAGAGTTTCCAATGGTGTGCTCGATTACTCGGGCACCCCTTGAAATAAAACATCGATTTATCAAAACTCGGTGAGCGAATCTTACTCATGACCAAATCTCACTCATGACCGAATAATTGAAACAACTGTGTGGGTTATGTTATGATTGGGTGCAGACCAGTTTCTATTTTTGGTAAACTCTATTGAAAAATTTGTCTAGGGGAGGGGAGTAACTGAATTTGAGTTTCTAGGGGAAGGTAGTTCAAGGCATAGTATCCCGAGAGGGCCTGAGAGGACCCAAGAGGGCGTTAGTTTTCTATATATTGTACCTTTTCAATGTAAGTCAAGTTGGAAAAGTAGTGTAGACAGAGGACTCTTGAATGTAATCTTTGAATTTGAATAGAAATAAAAATGAAAAGGTCCTGAAGCTTTGACGAAAAGATTCTAAAGGTAGTGGTTTGATGTATTGTGATCCTATCTCTATATGTACTTCCTATTTCGTGTAAATTCATGATTGTTCCCTTTGTTTAAATTGAAATGTTTTTCGAGTTTAAAATTCATCGCGGGGTGCTTTAGACTCAACCATTTAAACTCTATGTTTTTCTTCCAAGTAAGTTAGAAATCACCTTTAATGGTGCTTTCGTTTGCTTTATGTCCTCCTTTATTCTTCCATACATGACGAAATTTAAACTGAAATACCATCTCCTATTTATCCTTTATCCTCTCAAATTTTCCTTTACCGGTCATTGATTTCTCTCATTTTCATAAGGTTGACTCCAAAGCCCAAAGTTTTGTATTTCATTGCCAATGAAACTAGAAACATTTCTCAAATATTAAATCTAACCAACAATCCAAAGTCATTATCTATCAGAGACTAGGTCTCAGAGAGATCCCTCTCTATATTGGAAAGGCCAGTTTCTAGTATTAAAGTTGATATATAGGTTACCTTGGTATTTGTTTGCTCTTCAGCCCAACAATTTACCAAGTGCTAACATCTTGGCGCCATTGTCGGGGATGAAATTGAAAAATTTTCCTAGGAAAATGACTAAATATGTAGATTTGATCCCAAAGGATAACAGTGGGTTAGACACCTATATTGGCTGAAATTTAATTTACCCCGACGACTTCATTAAATAAGACCAGTAGCATAGAGTAGTTAGAATCATAAATCTTCGCTCCTAAGAAAGTTTACACTAGAACGAACCCTGATCCAAAGCCTGCAGCATCCATGCCTGATCCTGAAAAACTTATGTGCAAAGGAAAGGAAAGGATAGTGGACCCTTTATATTACCTATACATGAACCTATATTTACCTAAATATGGAGTAAAAAGAACTGACGACCTTGAATTCGATTTACTATTTGAACAAACTTAGTTCAGGTCCATATCATAATCCTATTTGAATGAAATCATTTTGGATGAGAAAAGGTTTCGATCTTTGATACCAACCAACCCCCCATGAACTACCATAATCCCCACTCACACCATCTAGCCAATGCAAATCACTCCTAGATTCATGTCTACCAAGATTTCCTCTCTCTCCTTACTGGCCTAATTACATGATTTGCCTCAGAATTATAATCATAGAATTAAATTATACGATGTCGAAATAAATGCTTCAGCCCAAAAAAACTTAGATTGGTTTAAGGATTTTGTTGACCTAGAAGAGGTAGATCATAAGGATCCAAAAATGAGATTGTTTGTGCAAAGTCTCTCAGGGGAGGTCAAAAAATGGTTCAAGGCCCTTCAAGCAGAGAGCATCCCTGATTTTGTAGCTTTTGAAACATTGTTTCTTGCCAGATGGGGTGATAAAACGAATCATGTCAAGTTACTAACTTAGTACAACAACAAAAAAATATCACCAAATGAAATGTTGCAAGAGTTCTCGACCAGATTCATGAAGGTTTACCATTCTATTCCCACAGAAGTCAAACCTCCTACGGTAGCTTCCAAGCTTTGATATGTTTATTCTTTTGAAAATGACTTCGCCTTGTTGTTAACAGAAATAATATATGATGCACTAGATGATATAATAAGCGACGTGATTTAATTCGAAGTAAATCTGATGTCATCGAGAAATATCAAACATAATTTTGATAGAAACGAGAAGAAGCCCCAAGGAGAAGCGCAACCCTCTACATCTCAATCATCATATGAAAATTTGGCTTGATGATGAAGATGATGGAAAGACTCATGGAAAGAATGTCTGTGGAGAACAAGCCTGCCACCAGGGAGAAAAATGATTTCCAACCCATAAATCAAAATTTTAGAAGAGCACCAGTTCCACAGATCAGGAAAAGAGACTAGAGAGATCAAGGTGATTAGAAGATAAGATCTCCTTTCCAAAAAAACTATGCAAACAAAGATTTTGATCAAATAATCCAAGACCATATGCATTGTTGTGATGATACAAAAACATATGTTTTCTTAACAAAAGGAGAGCACGATCAATTGATGGATGCGAATGACGGGTTTATGTTGTGGAATGATGATATATTGTCATCGGAAATGGAGGGTTTTAATAAAGGATACCACAATGCTATTATGCAGTTTCAGAAACAGTATAACCTCATAAGTAAAAAGGCGCCTTCAGATCTTCCAAATCCAAATCCCACAAGGGAACTCCAGATGAACACTACTTCTTCAAGCCAACTGAAGAAAGATAATGTAGTAAGGGATGTAATGGAGAAAGTAAAATCAAAGGAAGAATCCCTAATGAAAGTGCCTAAGGAAAGAAATGAAACAGATGTCAAAGAGGTAGAAAAGGTTCCTCCTTTTAACTTTGAAAGCAAAATGGCTAAAATCAAAATCTTTGTTCTGTTCAATGAGTTGATCAAGAAGGGAGAGTATAGAAATCGGATCACTAAAATGATAAAGATGGAAAAATATCCTGACACCTTGAAAATACAATATGACTACCCTGCCATCTTGTATGGCCCACACGTAGAAGAAAGTGGTGATGCTAATGATGTTCTCCTTTCTATTTTAGCCTTAAAATTCATGACAGGACCTTACATAATGCCATGTTAGATTCAGGTGCATCACATAATCTCATGCCCAAGGTGGTCATGTATGGTTTAGGATTGGACGTTACAAGACCTTATAAAGATCTTTTGTCTTTTGACTCATGGAAGGTGAAATGCTTGGGTTTGATCAAATATTTGGTTGTATCATTGTCTCAAATCCCATCGAAAAATATGGTCATCGACATGGTCGTTGCTAACATTCCCCCAAAATTTTGCATGTTGTTATCTAGATCTTGGGCTGAAAAATTTAATGGAACCTTGCATATGGACATGTCATATGCTGTTATCCTTGTTTTTGGCCAAGAAAGAAGATTGTACAGGGAGGTGTTGCTCAATTACATGGTGAGTATCAAAACCCAACCAAATAATCATCCTATCGACTATGTTGACACCAAAGTTGGCTCCTCTAATTTTTATAATAACTTGAGTTTTGAAGAGGAGAAGCCAACAACTTTCATGACCGTCGAAGAAAAAATTGAACATCGAATAGAGGAAATTACATATCATAGAAGCAATGCAGAAAATGAAATGTGGAATATGAACTTTGATGGAGTTGTTAGCAGGGAAGGATTCGGAGCTGGTGTGTGGATTAACCCTCCCAAAGTGGCTACAAAACTTTGTTCTTACAAGCTCGCCTTCGATTGTACCAATAATATGGCCGAATATGAGGCAATGATTTTGGGTTTTAAGCTGTTAAAGGAATTCAGTGCTAGAAGGATAGTTGTACATGGAAATTATGAGTTCATCATTAGCCAGGTAAAGGGTATATATATGTCCAAGAATCCTATATTGAGAGAATATAGTAATTTAGTGTTGGATCTCCTTGAAGAGTTTTCAGAATACAATTTTTCAGTGATTCCTAGGGGGGAAATCAAATTGCATATTTTATGGCTACTTCAGCTTCAGTGTTCAAAATTCCAATTTTTCCAAATAAGAAGTATGAAGTTGTAGTCAAACACAGGCCCGTAGTACCCGATAACATTAAATATTGGCAAGTGTTTGAATATGACAAACAGGTAGAGAGATTCCTCCAAATGAGTGATGAATTTGCTAATGTGAATATTGATGATTAGTGTTGTTGTGAGGAAAATGAAGACACAACTGTGTTAAAAAACAATGACCTTTTTCAGAATCAGATAGTTAGAAGGGATATAGTGCAGCTGGAAAAAAAAAGCATTATCCCCAAAGGCTTGGTCCCATTAGAAAATATTTTTAACGAAAATGATGTAGCCAGAAATCCTAAAATCACTGCGAATGATGAGGATATAAAAGATTGCAACATCGGTACTCAAAAAAATCCTAATATCTTCAGACTGTAAAAAAAACTCACTGCAGAAATCAAACAGAGGTATATCAACCTTATGAAAGACTCCCCTGATGTTTTTGCATGGAGTTATGAAGATTTGAAGGTCTATGACACTAGAGTAATTTAGCATGTAATTCCCATCAAGGAGGATCAAAAACCTTTCAAGAAAAAGTTGAGAAGAATCAACCCTCTGTTGTTTCCATTGATTGAAAAGGAGGTAAGGAAATTATTTGATGCCAAGATTATTTTGTCCTTAAGATTTTCCAAGTGGGTGGCTAACCTTGTTCCTGTCAGAAAAAAAGTGGTGAAATACGATTGTGTGTGGAATTCAGAATCTAAACAAGGTGTCTCTCAAAGACAACTATCCACTTCCTAAGATGGATTACATCCTGCAGAAGGTGGTCGGATCTTAGAAAATGTTGATTCTTGACGGTTTTTTCAGATACAACTAGATCATGGTACACCTAGATGACTGGGAGAAGACATCCTTTACAACACCTTGGGGTAATTTCATGTATGCAGAAATTCCTTTGGGCTTATGAATGCTGGAGCGACTTTCCAAATGACCATGGACATAACCTTTTCCGATGAGAAAGATAATTTTATCGTGATTTAATTGGAAGATATCACTATGTTTTCGGATTCAAATGATCAACATCTCGAACATCTAAGGAAGGTTTTCTAGAAATAAAGAAAGTTTGGCATCTCGTTAAATTTGAAAAAATCAAACTTTGGGATGCAAGAAGGAAAATTGCTTGGAAACATCATTTCAAAGGAAGTCATAAAGATAGACCCCAGTAGAGTAGAAGGAATTTTGAAGATCAACAATCCCAGGAGAAAGAAAGAGGTGCAGTGTTTCCTAGGAAAGGTAAATTTTTTGAGAAGGTTCATTCCCAACTTGGCTGAGATGATAAAGCACATAACAATGTGCTCAATAAAGTTAATGAAATAAAATGGACTCTTGAAGCTAGGAAGTCATTTGAAGATATTAAGGTGGCGCTAACCAAAGCTCCAGTTTTAGCCATCCCAGATTTTGCGAAGGACTTTATCTTATTTTCCTTTGCCTCAGAACACACCATCATTGGCATTTTTACAAAAGGATGAGAAGAACTTTGAAAATCCCATAGCTTATTTCAAGAGGACATTGAGAGACTCCCCATTAAGGTATGAAATCATGGGAAAACAAGCATATGCCTTGGTTAGGGCCCTAAAGGAATTCGGAACTTATATATTGCATTCCTGTGTGATTGATTATGCACCTATGAATTATGTAAAGGATATCTTGACTCAATCTGATCCTGAAGGAAGAATGCACAAATGTATCATAGTAATGTTGGAGTATGACCTCGAAATCAAGCCTACAAAGTGGATTAAGGGTCAAGGGCTCGCAAAATTAATGGCGCAGTCAAATTGTGATGTTTTGGGAATCAATTTTATTGTTGATATGTCGGAAAATCCACAAGAAGAAGTGGTCCCACAAGTATCTCAGAAGTTCATTGATTATCCTTGGTACGATGACATTTTTTACATGTTAATAAATTTTCGAGCTCCTCGAGGATTGAGCAAAACTAAAGCTATATTTTTGAAGTTGAAAGCTGTTAAGTTTTGCATTCTGGAAAATTCTTTGTATTGGAAGGATCAAGGTGGGATCTTACTAAATTGTTTGTTGAAGGAAGATATGAAAAGGGATATTAAGGAGTTTCACAAAGGAAATTGCAGGGGGCATCAATATTGGAAGACCACTGTGCACAAAATCTTGAGGGTGGGGTCCTATTGGCCCAACATTTTTTTGGATGTATATTATCTATGTGTTATGGATTATTTAGTGGTGATAGGAAAAAAAGAAATCTTGGCACAAAAATATTATCTATGTGTTATGGGATGAAAGAATCACCACTAAAAATTCCATCTCCACATCACCTTCCCAAATTGTATATGGTATAGAGGCAATTTTTCCCACCTCATTGGGATTACCAGTGAGGAGATTGTTGCAAGACCAGGAAGTTGAACCAAACAATGCTCAAAGGAGAATAAGCCAATTGGTCCATGCACATCAAATGAGAGAACAACTCTTCAACAAATCACAGCTTCACCAAGACAGAATGAAAAGAATTTTCAACAAACACACCAAAGAGGAGGATTTCAAGGTGAATGATTTTGTACTAGAGTGGGATGCGAGAAATTAAAACAAATGGAGACATGGAAAGTTTGATCATATTTGGATGGGTCCATTCAGGATTGTCGTGTATCACGAGAACAATGCCTATTTTCTGCAAGAGCTTAATGGAGAGCTCACTGTTGGGGGGGCTGTGAATGGCAGGGTCCTCAAACATTATTTGGTTTAGAGAGTTTTTTCAGTCTTTCATGTGATTGTAAATAACCATTTTTTTTTTCAAAGAAAGCATTTTGAGTCAGCAGTCAACAGAAAATTGAAGTTTGAAGTGAAGGACCTAAGTTTATGCTAAGTCTATTCATAGTTGTGTCAAGGAGGTCTCAGATGAGTCCTTTTCATCATTTTAGAGTTTGTAAGTCAAATAAAACCCAATGGTCACGAACCTGGTCTATTGTTATTTGCCACCTCACTGGGAGGATAACATCCCCATTGGAGCTAGTTGTTACCACTATCATTTGTACAGTTTGAGTTAGTCCTAGATGAGTCGTAGTTCGTGTGTCAAAGCGTGTGAGGTCAGGAACCGAATAATGAATGCGTCAAAATCAGCAAGTAGCGGGTCTGGCCCTTGGATTCGGGAAATGGTGTAATGATTAGTCATTTGAGACTTGTAAATATCCCTTTCCCGAAAGATCGAGTCCTATCAGAGAAGGGGAATTTACATGCCAGAAATTGAGGCAAGTTGTTGGGATAAAGTTCACATCTATAGATATAACGAACATCATCACCTAATTATGAAGTCAGAAAGGTAAAAAATCACGATGCTCCTATCATTTATACTCTGTCACTCTTATCATTTGTACTTTTCACAATTCAAAGTGTACTTGTTGCATGAGTTTGTTGCGCAAATCTTCAACCTGCTTCCAAACTTCTCATCACCATGGATTTATCATCCTTTTCCATGATTCCATTCCTTACCCATTCAAGTATAAATATTAGTCATCTTGCTTGCCTCTCCTTTAATTTTTGGATTTGTGCATTGTCTATGGTTTTTTCTGCAAGCCTGGATCCCTTCACTATGTGAAAGTTCATTTCCATTGTTCGTATTGTAAGTCTATTGATTTAAGTTGTCATGTCTCCTTCATCATCTTTAGTCATTGTTTAAAGTCTATTGGAGCTCACTGCAAACTAGCGTGTTGGATGATATTTTTTCTCGTAGTCATCCTTTCTTCCTTGGAGTTTCCTCTTGTCACACTAAATTTCTCATTGTGCCTAAACACTTTGTCTCGGGACAAGTCTCCTAGTACTTTTTTGATGCTCCGAAATTCTTCATCGTGATTTCCTACTGCGACAAGCCTCTCGTCATTATTTTCCACCACGCCGAGTTCCCCACTGTGCCAAAATTTTCCATCACGCCTTACTTCCACGTTGTGGACTCCTAGGGATGATTTTTATTTTCGTGAAAATTTTTGTGACTACCTTTCTGACAGTCTCTACGAAGCCCTTCATTCTTGGTTAGTGCGCAGAGAGGGTGTTACTATTCATTACCGTGCACATGAGGAAAATATATACTAGCATCATGGAAATGTCCCAAATAATAAGAAAGAAGGCGAGAAGTGGTTGGGCCATGAGGTCTAAGCCTCAAGACCTTGAATTAATAAATGGAGATCCAAAAATCAGGGCATCTTTTGAACGAGTTGGATGTATGCATTTTTTTGAAAATATCAAAGGGTACAATGTGAAGCTAGCTGAGAAGTTTGCCCTCAATTTTACTAGGTTCTGCGCAACCATTGTGGGAATCACCTTCCGAGTGACAGATGAAACTCTATCAGCTGCGACAGAGATCCCTCTGCGTGGTAAAAAATGGTTTAAACGCATGCCTTTAGACATTTTGTGCTATGAATACTTTATCAAGACCAACTACCTAAATGGGAAAATGGAGATGGTGTTCTAAGCCAATAACTCCAGGAGCCTTTCCAAAAGCTCCTAGAGGTGATCAAAAGATATTTCACCTGTGAAGGAAGGGTTGACAGAGTGTACCCATATCACATCAGGCTACTGATGCACTTCAGGGGGAAAAAAATTTGAATTTCTCATTCTTCTTGCATCGAAGCTTGGAAAATATGGCACACAACGTCCAGGCCGAGGCTGACCAACCAGTGAACAATTTATCCCATTTGTCATTAATCAAGTTATTGGTGGTCGAAGAATTGAGACATTTGAAAAAAGACTGGGATTCATTTCGGATTTCGGCTGACATCCCCAGGGACTCCAAGGGAGACATTCCTCTATCTGTGAGGGAAGAAGGGAAGATTTCATGGGAAAGGGAAAGGTAACATAAGACTCATCATCCCACCAGCCAGCACCCCAGAAAAGAGGCAGGACAAGGTTGATTAAGAAGCCCAAGAAGATCCAATCTTTCAATGAACTGTGTACCCATTATGTTGTCGAGAGATTACTCATGCTCGTCGTTCGGCTAGAGCCTGTTGAAGGTCCTGTTAGCACTCTGTAAATTTTGTCCAGTTGAATAGACAAATGACAGAGGTAATTGTTTCAACCTAATTTAGAGTTGGACACTATCTTTCTCAACTCAGAGAAGGCTCTCTCTCGTCACTAGGTATTTATTTGATAATCAGTGGATAGATTTGGTTTGTTTGGGGGTTTTATACAGTTGCTGGTGAAGGAAAGGTGGTGACATTTGGGGCTATGGAGTCAAAAATGAATAAAGCAATGGCAGACCATTAGAACTATCTAGAGGAGAAGGGATAAATGAGGCAATGAGTCTAGTTTTTAAAACTGAAATATGCATGGTGAAAGAGGAAAAGGGAAGAAAATAACCGCATCAGAGCATATTGAAATGAATTATGAATTAGTTAAGAAGAGGATTACATCATTTAAATTTCTAAGTCGAGAGCGTCATAAGACGAATTCTGGAATCTTAACTCTCCAATTTAAAAGAGGAAAATGTAAATGAGATTTCCAAGACACAAGAAATACACACTATGAGAGAAAACATAACTCATATCACAACCATTAGAATCTTTTCATAAACAGTTCAAAATGCTTATGCATTGTATATTCACTTTAGCTCCATGGATTTACAAAGTCTTCCTGCTAAGAGGGTAGGCCCCTCTTTGGTCCATCCAACCATTTATTTATCTTTGTAATAGTATATATAGGTAGATTACATCCGAGATTCAGAACGAATCATCTTCCATAAAGTTCCAAAAATAGTTGTCGATTACAAAAGAGTAACGTACAACAACCGAACTCCTATTTTCTAGGGGACGTTATAAAAAAAACTCACATATTTGAGGTTTTTCCCTTGAAGGCCATTTGTCAATATTATTACAAAATTCTCTGATGCACACTAAATTTATCCTGCAATCTATTTCATCTTGACAATTTCTTCTTTTAATGTATCAAGCCATGCAGGTTGGTTTTCCCCAATGCTTTCGATCACCTCATCTTTTATCTCTATCTTCTGACGCTTGCTCCGTTTCCTCTTGAAAGATCATGTATGGTGTTCTCCTACGTATCCATTTATTATTAAATCCTTCATGATGGGATTTAATCTAACCTCTTCATCCTCTCCTGGCTCTCCCGAAGGCTTTGTATAAAATTTCATTGCTAAGATTCGAGCAACAAATTTCTATCTCTTCTTCAATGATGAATTTGTCATATTAGTTGAAAATCCTGGTTCACTGGAGGCCACTTGGTCTATCGTATCCATTTTCCCTGGTTTTACAGAAAGAACAAACTTATCTTCCTTAGCTGAATGATTCAACCTGTGATTACCCCATTCTGAAATACAATGTTAATTTCCCAAAACAGAGTAATGTAACCCATGTTTTGAATGATAATTGTCATTGAGTACCAATCATGAACTACTAACAAGAGTACTTTATATACCTAGATGACTGGAAAATAACTTGAGGATATGCTTTTCACCTGATATTGAATGATGAAAGCTATGGTTGCTTAGGTCGTGGCTCAGGCCAAAAGGGATAATGATCAAACTACCCACGCAATTGAAATTCCAAAAGGGATAATGATGAGACCACCCAGGCGATTGAAATTCAAGGTATATGCTCCTTTTGATTCTGGTTTGCAAGCCAACCTCATTGTAGAAGACCTTGTAAGTAGGCTTGGTTTATAGATGTATGGTCACCTTCATCCATGCCTTTTTGGTTGGGTGAATAGGGATATAGAGTGAAAAGTTACCAAGTAGTGTAAGCTTAGATTTTTTATAAGTGCATATTATATTTATGAAATAGCAATCAATGTAGGACCTCATGATGTTTGTAGTGTAGTGTTTAGTAGCCCCTACATGTATATGAGGGATGTTATCTTTATAAGAATGGAAAACCAATATCGCTGAAATAATGAATAAGAAGAAGAACCCCAATCAATCTCTCTCATTACTCAAAAAACATCATGCATTTAGCCCACACTCAAAGATCTATATATATGTGAGATGAACAAGCTCTTATGTTAGTTAGTGATGCCAGCCAACAAGCACTCACCTATTATCCATACATGGTTTCCATATATATACGGTATGGTGGGACACCTTAGATAGGTATGCTTCTCTTATTCCCACCTCTCTGGAAAACATTGAATGAATCACGCTTTTTCAAAATCACTTTGATTAATTAATACTTGAATGATTATTAATTAATCCGTGCGGGGACAACTTTCTTAGTAAGAATGAGCAAGGTTTACAAGAATATTTTTTTAGGGGCCCACCCTAAATGAAAGCATATCAATATGGTTGGTTTGGTCCGGGGAAACGGATCATGAAAATGGTACACAAGCAGAAGGAATATTTACGACTCGAGTGAAAAGAATCTCACTATATATACTCACTACCTATAGTAGGGTGGTCAGTCTACTAGTGCTAGGCAAGCCCCAAGTAGGCATTGTAGGGCAAGAAATTCTCCCTCTCCCCTTGCATAAGTACTCCCTACTCCTATCCTTGTCTCCTACTCCTTTCTCCTATCCCTGTATCCTATCCCTTTCTCTTACTCTCATCGCTTATCCTTTTCTCCTACTGCCTACTCCTATCCCCTTTTGTTGTTACCCCCAGGATATTAGGTTTTTCAGGGAAGATGACATAGCTTCGTAACAGATTTGATTTCAAAATCCATGAAATTCCCAGTTGAACCCTTCCCTGGCCATATTCTGCCACATGCTCCCTAGAGGTTCAGTTTAGCCTGAATGTAGACCCGAAGCCAATTCCTAGGTGCTGCTACATTTGTTCATCCGTTCATTCATCCATTCCAATCTTAGGTGTCTTCCAGGTGTTCGAGGTATTTGAATCAGTGTTATTCTAGTCGATCATCTCCCAAAAATGGGATTGCAGATTTATGATGAGTGTCATGGGGATATGAAGGACATACCTTAGCTAAAACCATAGGTGGTTTCATTGCTCAACAACCTCAAATGATACATTGTTCAAATGGAAAGGTTACACATTAAATGTGATATCTTATATTATCAATGTATTGATTTAAATCCTAGAAGTAACCTACTTGACCCACAAACAAAGTTCCATAAAAGAGGTAACTTCATTACATCCCATCATGATGCAAGTTCCATAATATGAATCAGATATGACGGACCCACGGAATTGATGAGCTGGTCGAAGAGGGCGCTCACAAGGATAAACTCACTCGTATCGAGGGTAAGAAGTTGCATTCCTCACCATTCCACAGCCTGAAGAAAATGAAACCTAGGTACGCATTGGCTTATAGGAATAACTAGGTATTGCGGGTTTTTGGATACTTTTTGCTTGAGAGGCCACCCACGACTTGATTCTCAACCTGAAGCATACGGGCCCATCTCCTTCCTTATTGGGAATAAATGTCTCGGTTTCCCTCCGGTGACCGCCTCACTTCAAACTATATGTTCTATGCAAGTTGCTTGGGCCTCGGCCCCCACCCACCCCAGAATATGTTGGCAATTTGAGGTTTAAATGAAAGCGGACATAGGTTGTACTGTGGAATGCGGCTCTTACCCAAACTATTGAACATGGATGGAGGAGCACGTTGAATCTTCCTTCTCTTTCTATTTCTCGGGAGAGCGAGACATATTAAGCAATTCATTCGGATGGAATGGGAGGAAGGAGATTGGGAGACATGGTCCATCCAAGCTTGACCTTCTGCTATTTTAATCAGTCGTTGAAAGCGTCCGAGATGGAAGGACATTTTTATGTTGATTCCATTCAGACGCCTTGGGCCTGTGGGCGCCTGAATCTTAAAGCGATGCACCTAACTAATTTCAAGTTGATTCCACGTAGGCTCGTTAAAGCTCCAATTCAACTTCACGCCGGTCAGTTAATCAATCATATAAAGAAGGCGCGATGCCAAACTGGCCTTTAGCGGTGCGTAGTGGCCCTCTTGCTCGGTAAACATTTTAAACGAACGAAACGAATTGGGCACATCGTAGGCAGTCATAGTTGCCAATTCAGTTTCAAACAACTGTCTTGGGCTTTGAAAAGGAATGATACCCCGCGAAAGATACCCCGCATTGGGTATTAACTGGGAAGGAAATATTTCTTCTCCGCATTCGCCTACCAAACCCTCTCTTTTTCCACCTCCACAATAACCACCTAAAGTAATGATACCTCGCTAAACCAAGTATTCTATTCTCTTTTGATTCAGTTGTTGAATATGTCGAATCCAATGATTAAACTTCTTAAGAAGTTGTTAGTGCTCTTGCGCGAAGCTTACCCCACTGATTAAACGAACGAAAGAAGCAACTCCTCTCTGTGGCCATTCATTTTTGGTTCCATAACTAGAACTCTCCTCAGCGGCTTGTTTATAGTTAGGTTTCAGTCGATGGTTCGTTGTGATCCTAGCAACATGAAAAGTCTGCGTAAATCCTAGCAACATGAAGAGCAGTTTTATTCCTCCCACCACCTCCCTAACCAGAAAGAGAAGCATGGGAGTTCTGATGCGGGGAAACCTATGTGGGGAATAGATAAGCGGTGGTGGCAACGTTGTTATGACCAGCAGGCATCCAATCAATAGGGAGACTCCCAATAGGAATATTGGATGAGTCGATAGGGATGGGATTCGAAAGTGGTTCTTGAAGAAGCACTTAAGGCAAAGGAAGCTAAGGTAGCACTAGCTTATTTCGGTCTAGTCGATCCAATTGAACCAGTTGGTTATGCAATAGATCAAGAAATCGATCCGGCATAAGTGGAACCAATAGTAGCAAAGCCAACATCTTAACCAGATCGAGAGCCAAAAGCAGAGATATGAATGAGATTTCAGTCAGTATATCGATCCCCCCCTACGAACCAACCTTCGATCGAGGGAGATTCAATTCACTCCACCTTCGATCCAGCCCATCAACATCCACACTCCAATTTACTAATGAAAGGGTTTGGGGCATCTACTGAAACCAACGATCACCATCGGAACCGCATCCATGTTCGGGGAGCACTTATCCCATACCCCACCATTCCCAACTTGGTTGGTGCCAGTCTCCCCCCACACAATACAAAGAAACAAATGACTCACCTTCAATTAATTTCTGTTGTGACTTCACTTTTTAATCTTAAGATCATCTTAGAACTTAGAATGAGTTTGAAGTGAGTCTATTAGGAGCATCTTGATGCTTGAAATGAGTTTGGAGTGAGTCGATTCATATTTGAAATGATCCCCTTTGACTATAATGGAAATACAATTTTATTTGTTGTTGTTGGGGCTAAAAAAGCATAATATCACATATATAGAGTAGATTACTTTAACCTCTTCCGGGGCGCAGAATTATATCTTAGTTTCGGTACCCCAGCCCCATGTCAGCTAGTATCTATTTATTCGGTTAAGTTTGGCCATTTCCTAGCAAAACACTTTGTCTATATAAGGTGGGTTGTGGGATATAGGTTGGCATTCTCCAAAGATCCTATCAATTGCTAATACTAATAGAAACTAATAGAAGTAGTTCCAGGCATGAATGCGAAGCTTTTGAAGAAGCATCAAATCCTCTCTACTTGCCTAGAGCTATCATTTACTTTAGTCCACTTGAACCATGACCCGAGAGAAGACAAAGGCAAACGTTTACAGGTGAGGAGTTACTAACACCATTTTGTTTTGCAAGGGTACGACTACTATACCTATGTAAGAATTTGTGTGGTTTGTTCACCCCGATCCCAATATAGGATTGGTGAGGAGCATCATTTAACAGTTGATTCTTATTGATCATCCAATAGTCGATCTGAGTGATTGATTAATCGATTATTCAGTTAGGTGGACTGGGGATTAAGGTATTGGATTGGGATCTATTGACAAATTAATTGATTTTCCTTACTCTCTTTACATTCTTTACTAGTATATTGATTTCCGTTCCCTTCCCTTCCTGCCTATGTTGGTTAGGCTTCCCGGGAAGGATGCATGCAAAGGAAGCTAGACAGGCAGGCCGGTGAAAGGAAGGTAAGAAGAAGACTGCGCAGGCCAAGTCCGGGCAAGTTTCTAAATCCAAACCATCTACAAATCAGAAAAGATTCTCTATCCATCCTCTTTCCAAACTATCGGTTATGTTCGGTCGGTAGATGTGGTGGTTGGACCATACCTACTTTGGCAGGCACAGCTAGAAGGTCTAACATCAATAAGAGCTAGAAGGTCCCTTTTTCCAGTTCCACATTCACTTAGAGATCCTTCCTCCCATTGATGTTATTACTATAGATAGATCTATATGGGTGGGAGTGGTAATAAGAGCATGAGTTTATCTGGAGCAAAGGATGTTTCATATTCTAGTTTTGATCCTGAAGACTACGCATGAATGAGATGATAGATCGATATCCACCCACGCACGAAAGAGATGATAAATAGATTGTGCCATCAAAATACGTACCGAACAATATACATACTGATGGCTTATCAATATACATATCGATCGATGTACGTACTGAGGACCCGGGTTATCCCTTCCAGAGTAGAGAGGTCAACCCAACCATCCTTGTCATTGTTATATTATTCATTAATCTATATGGAGAATACCTCCCTCCTATAGTAGAAGTTACGCTTCCATACGCATCCTTCCACCCACCCGCTAGTTCCCAGTTTGCTAGATATGCCTACTATACTGGACAAAATAATCAGCTGGTCGTTCAATCAGGGAGTTTACGCCTTCCATCTGGGAGATCTCGTTGTTAATTACTTACTCAAGGTTTTTTTTAATGAGAAGAATCTATGAAAATATTCAATTCAGTAGTGATGTTTCATTAAGAAATGGGGTCATTCTCTCAGTGTCTTCTATCTAGACAATATATTGAGCATTGCATATAGGGATGTGCACTAGCACCCTATCTTTCTTTTTATCAGAGAAACTAGGGGTGGGAGGGACATACGAGATAAGAACGAATGGTCTCTAGTTCCCCTAGCTTCCATTAGTCCATCATTGCTCTCATTGTCCCTACTTCGAGGAGGATAACTAGCTCCCTCCTCCAATGCCTCGATCCAATCTTCATTGATCAATTTGGTGGAACAACAAGAAGTAATTTAAAACCTTAATAAATAAGATTCACGCCATGTTCATAGTAATAACCTTTTCTTTCGTCCATGTAAGACTTAGAATTAGGAGAAACCAACACTGGTGAGACTACGCTCACAATCTCTTATTGAATGAGGACTGATTACATCATTATATAGGAACTAGTTCTACTTAGGCGGTTACAACAAACACTAGGAAAATAGGATCTACATTAACTGATATGTAGAGTTCATCTACGTAACTATCAACTGCTCCATTATTTCCATGTATCCCCCTTAATGGAGAATGGATTGACTTCTACACCTAACATCTCCCTAAACAACTCAAACTTAATCTTTCCAAGAGGCTTAGTGAAAATATCAGAAATATTTTCACAAGTATTACAATACATAAGAGCTATTTCATTTAACTACATTTTTTCTCTAAAAAAATGAAACTAAGCATCAACATGATTTTTCCTTGCATGATAAATTGGATTATTCGCCAGCTTGATTGAAATTTGATTATCACATTTGATCATTGTAGGTTCCTTTTGTTCTTCTCCAACATCTTGAAGAAGTATTCTCAACCAAACAACTTCACAAGTTGCTGCACACAAGGCTTTATATTTTTCTTCAATAGAAGACCAAGATACAGTAGGATTCTTTTTATTTATCCATGAAACAATCATGGATCCAATGCCAAACACATATCCAGTAGTTGATCTTCGATCATCCAGATTACGAGCCCAATCAGAATCTGACTATCCTATCAACTCAACATTAGATGCATCAGTATATTTAATACCATAATCAAGTGTTCCTTTTAGATACCTGAGTACCACCTTTGTTGCATTTCAATGGCTTTCTAAAGGTTTCACCATAAACTGACTTAACACACTCACAGAGTATGCAATATCAGGTCTGGTTGTGGTGAAATAATTCAAACTACCCACCATCTATCTATACAGAGTGCCATTCACCTCCTTCGAACCATCATCACAAGAAAGTTTCACATTCTATTGCATGGGAACAATAGAATATTTACACTGATCCATTTTAAATCTCTTAAGTACTTCTCTCACATACTTAGTCTGACAAACAAAAGTTTGGCCTGCATTTCTCCAAACTTCAAGACCTAGGCAGTAATGTAACTCGCCAAGATATTTCATTTCAAAAACTTCTGACAATTGTTGCTTGATTTCATCAATTAATTTCCCTCTATTTCCTGTAATTATTAAATCATCAACATATAAGGAAATCAACACTATATACCCTTGCAAATCAAATTTGGTATATAGATCTTCTCATACCATGACCTAGGTGTTTGTTTTAGTCCACATAATGATTTCTTTAACTTGCACACTAAGTGTTCTTGCTCATGTTCCACAAACCCTTCAGGTTGAGTAATGTAAACCTCCTCCTTCAACTCATCATTCAAAAATTCAAATTTAACATCTAATTGGTGTAGCTTCCAATGATATTTTGTAGCTAAAGCAATTAACAATCTGATAGTATTCAATTTAGCTATTGGTGCAAATGTTCCAGCATAATCAATACCTTATGTTTGTGAATACCCATTTGCCACCAATCTAGCCTTATATTTTTCTATACTACCATCTGATTTAAACTTGGGTTTGTATATTCATTTGCATCCAATAGGATTTTTATGTTTAGGCAATTCAGTCAATTCCCAAGTATTGTTTTTCATTATAGATTCATATTCTTCCTCCATTGCATTTCTCCATTCATCATGTTCATTGGCTTCATTAAAACTCATGGGTTCTATGACATTTTAAATGCTACTTATTAGGGCATAGTCTCTATACCTCTCAGGGAGCTGAACCTGTTGTGAAGATATTCTCAACTGATTATCTTCCTCCCCACTTTGTGAAGATCTGTCCTCGCCTCTAGGTGAACTGTGACTGCTTGAAGTGTCCATATCACTGAGTCCTTCTTGTTGTTGTTGTTGTCTCTGTGGTTGTGGTTGTTGTTGTGGTGGTAATTGTGGTTGTTGTTGTGATGATTTTTGTTGTCATTGCTCTTATTTAACTCCTTCATCAAGAATTATATGCCATTCCTCATGACTGTTGTCATTATGATTTCCTACTTTCTACTCATGGAAAAGTACATATCTACTCGCAAATACTTAGTGAATAGAAGGATCAAATAGTTTGTATGATTTGAATTCAGAACAATACCCTATGAAAATTCATTTAATGGCTTTAGCATCCAATTTCTTCCTATTCTCGTTTTGAATATGTGCAAAATCGTTACACCCAAATACTTTAAAATTATGAACTACAGGTTTGGAACCATACAAGGCCTCGAAATAAGTAATAATATCAAGACACCTTGTTGGACTTATGTTCTTTAAGTAAACTATAGTATTTATGGCTTCATTCCAAAATGTATTTGAGAGGTTCTTACCTTTCATCATACTACGTGCACACTCTACCAGAGTTTTGTTTTTCCTTTCAGCCACTCCAATTTTTTTTGGAGTGTGGGGTACTATAAATTGTTTTACTATTCCATGATCTTTGCAAAATTTGACGAAGTCCCCTGATTTTTACTCTCCCCCTTGATCTAAACGAAGGATTTTGATGGTTTTTCTTGTCTGCTTTTCCACCATGGTTCTGAATTTCTTAAAGTACTCAAAAACATCATTTTTTCTTCTAAGGAAATAAACCCATGTGTATCTCGTGCAATCATCAATAAATAATAGAAAGTAAAATGCACCTCCTAAAGACCTAGTCTGCATAGGTCTGCAAACATCAGTATGCACAAGATCTAACACATCTCGCTTGTTCCTATCAAGATTAGAGGGTAATTCATCTCTGTGCATCTTTCCTAATGCACATCCTTCACAAGCAACATTCTCATTTTTAAACATGGGGAGTCCTTCCACCATATTTTGTTTCTGTAATAACAATAAATCAAGATGATTGATGTGACCATACCTTTGATGCCAAAGACTCTCTATTGACATAGTTGCAGAAGTCAGTGCGTGATGTGATTTGCTGGTAACATCAAGTTTGTATAGGCCTCCTGCTCTAAATCTCGTTGCAACAGTTTTGAATTGGTCCAGCAGATCCTTCACTATGCAATAATTATTGAAGAATTCAACCTTCAAGTTGTGATCTGTAATGGTGGGCACAAAGATCAATTTTTTCTTTATCCCTGGCACATACACCACATTGCGAATGTGATGAACAATACCATTCGACAATGTCATAGGAATGTCTCTGTATCCCTTAATCTGATGAGCACGGTCATCTCCAAGATATATGATGGCTCCATTCTGTGTTTCTTTAAAATTAGTGTACCACAACTTATTGCATGTCATATGTATTGATGCTCCAGAATCCACAAACCAGGCATCACTATCATCCGCTTTAGAAGATAAAGAAGCATTGGACACAAATAGTCTAAGATCCTGTGAATCAAAATTTGGGGGTTCATCAATATCATCACTAGCAATAAATAACTTGAGATCAGAATTTGAAGATTCTTCTGCATAATGACCTGTATGTTTTCTAGGTTTATTCCTAGCCTCATCACTCTTCTTCTTATGATAATATTTAATGAGATGTCCAGGTCAACCACAATAAAAACAACTCTTCGACTCATTCTTGTTAGAGGGAATACCTTGATTCGGTCTTGGAGATTGTCTTCTCTGCGATGAAGGGCCTCTCTACAATGAACTGCCTTCTCTGCCTCTTTCTCTTGATCTCCCTCTCACAGATATTTTATTTGACCACGGTGCCAAATATGAATTCCGAGGCTTCAAATTCCCCCGCCTCTCTTCCTCTTGCAACAAAATTCCTGTCAATTCTTCAAAAGTAGGAGGTTTCTCCCTTGCTGTGAGACCTGTTATGAACATCTGATAATCTTCTAGCATACCATTTAAGGTAATAGTGACAAGATCATTGTTGGAAACTGTTTCCCCTATATTTCCAAGATTGTCTTTCACCTCTTTAATTCGACCCAAAAATGAACTAACATATTCATTTCCATCCATCTTAATTCCTAGCAATTTAGTTTGTAGGAACAAAATACGATTTGTGTTGCTAGTTTCATATAAAGCTTTAATCGTTGTCCATGTTTAAGCAGAAGTTGTAGCTTCTCTAATATGTGGAATTATGTTATCTTTAACAGACATATGAAACAATACCTTTCCCTTGTTTTCGCGCTTCTCCCAATCTTGGATCTATGTTGTTGTCCTACTGGCAGTCGCATTAGGTTTCGCTTCATATCCCTTCGCAATGGTCCAGACACCATAACCCTCCATCAAGGTCTACATTTTGAATTTCCAGTTAATGAAATTTGTTTCAAATAATTTGTTAGCTTCATTGAGGTAGGTCTCTGCCAGAGGATTCTCCATCTCTGCAAGTGCCTGCTCGTTCAATCAGACAATAGATCCTTGTATCACCAAACACACTTCAATCCTAAAGGCAGTGATTCACCAAGAATATGCAAATAACCCCAGCACACCCTTCCTCTCTGGGTGCCTGTGCTAGATTTATGAATGCCCAATCTTTTTTTTTCATAAAACAAATGTTCACACAATAAACCTCACAAATTATATCCACTTTAATAAACTTTAATATCCACTTTATAAAGTTTATACCTCACAAAATATCCACTTAATAAACTTTGTACCTCACTCATGAATGGTAAAGTTTATACCTTACAAAAAATTATCCACTTTTGAATCATTGGGCATCCATCATTGGCCATACACACATTCATCCACCTTAATAAATAAAAAATCATGCTTCATGAAAAAAACCTTCACGATTTTCTCACGATCCTCCTACCTCGACCTACTCTCATGGATCCGCCCCAAAGACTCACGCTTCTCAAAACAAAACGGTCGGTGCTCCTTGGACAAATGAAGGGGAGCTAGCGCTCATGTAAAATTGAAGGGTAAGCATTGGGCAAAGCTTATAGCACTATCTTC
Source organism: Picea engelmannii (assembly GCA_009831015.1). Lineage (NCBI taxonomy): Eukaryota > Viridiplantae > Streptophyta > Pinopsida > Pinales > Pinaceae > Picea > Picea engelmannii. The sequence goes on along the minus strand of ML778054.1, from coordinate 185,428 downwards.
ATGTGGAAGGGGGAGAATCGCCACACAAGAGCTCTCAGAAACATTCAACGGGAGAGCTAGTCATCCAATATTTTTAGTTTCACTAGTGTGAGAGAATCAACGCTCCTCTAACACTGCATAGGGGGGCGCTAGTGATTTTTCTCAAATTAATTCGAGATCTTGCCCTTGGATATAGCCTAAGAGAGCGGGTTATCTCGGATCTCCAACATGGGATCTCATACCAACTTATAAGTAGGAGAAACCAACACTAGTGAGACTACGCTCACAATCTCTTATTGAATGAGGACTGATTACATCATTACATAGGAACTGGTTCTACTTAGGGGGTTACAACAAACACCAGGAAAATGGGATCTACATTAACTGAGATGTAGAGTTCATCTATGTAACTATCAACTGCTCCATTATTTCCAAGTGTAAGAAGGCCAAGTGGCAGCATAATAGGCTAGAGCGAGGAGTGAAGCCTATTTAGATTCTATTCCCAGAACAACAAGTCGGGTGGGTCCATGAATTAATTCGAAAAAAAATATGAAATGCAATTTTCTATATATCAAACCTATCATTGGCATGGTTCGTTGACATAATCTTCCACTAAGGTCTCGAACTAGTATTGTTCTATGGAAAAATAGTTGATTGAATACATTTCAAGTGATTTCATCCATCCAATTAGGCAGGTAGTGGCATAACAAGGCTTAAGAGAGGTAAGTGAAAAAACTTTTACAAAGTTAAGTTACTAAAACCTTAATCTTTTTAGGTCAGAGAAAAGCTTTCATCCTTTTCTTTAAATCCCATAACATTCAGCCTTTTATTGAAATCCCTTCTCCTTTATTGGAAATGGAGCTATAGGGAAAAATAGGGGTTGGCCTGGCCCAACTGGGGCAAGTTGTTCTTAACCCGATGGAGCCGGTCCCGCATGGTTGGGATATCCTCTACCATTCATTTGAAAACTCAGAATAGAACCCAAACATCCAGCTCATCTGGGTTTTGAACTGCCCCAGTTCTCTGAAACAAATCCAATAGAAGATCTGCTAGGTCGGATTCCATCTCCGTAATTAGATTTCCCTCATGCTTTCCCATAATAATGAAACATCGAATGGATCATCATCATCTGGTTCATGGTGGTTTTTTCTCGTTGCGGGCTCCCCCGAAGAAACCTTGGTTGGATTTGATCTTTGAGCAATAAGCTCATCCCAATTGATGTTTGGGGCTCACGAAAAGAAAAACACCAAATGAATGAAAGTTTCGAAATCTAGCTGGCCCAACCAAATGCGCCAACCCCATCAATTTGGGTTGTTTAGTTTGGATATGGGGGCGCTAAGGATATCACCTATTCAACATGAAATTTTTGGTATCTTATATATATAGGTATATTTAAGTAATTCAGTGCATACCCTACCAAACCCTCCCTTATTTTATAAGGTGGCAAGAGTTCCTGGCCTATTTATTTGCTCTAGTATTGTGGAATAAATATGGAAAAATCCAAGCCCGGTGATTTACCTAGGATCAAGATGGTCTAGAGCATGCACTAGATGAATAGGATCTACTAAGGTCCATAGCACATAATAATCTTGCCTCTTTCTCCCATCACAAGGAACCGAATGACCCTTTTCCTAGCAGTGGAACCATCGCTTAAAGTTTGAAAGAGGGAGGTTACCCCAAATTAGGAGAGGAAAGTGAATCTGAAATCTGAGAGATTCATGTGTGGGTAGTCGTAGCAATAGGTATGATTTCCTTGTAACCTTAACATATGTAGCATTTTGTTTGGACTTAGTTTAGTAATAGAAGGTAGTGACTTTGGCTTTCCAAGTGAATATGCTCCTACCTTTGCTCCCTCCACCTCGGGATCTCCTGCCTCTTCCTCTGTTGGTGATGTGCCATCTTAGGGGTCTCAATAAAAAAATGTAAACTCCCTCTTTTTTCTTAGATATTGGTGCGGGTAAACTGGGAGATATACACATGGAACTATAACTTGATGTGGAACCTCTCTAGCTTCCACCAATGCCCCCTGTTAGCACCGTAATTTTTATAGTTAGAGTTATTCCTATATGAGTCATAGTTCATGTGTCAAAGTGTGTGAGGTTAGGAACCGAATAACAAATGGGTTGAAATCATCAAGTAGCGGGTATGGCTCTTAGAGTTGGGAAAGGGCGTAATGATTAGTCATGTGCAACTTGTAAAGGTCCCTTTCCCGAAAGATCGAGTCTTGTCAAAGAAGGGGAATTTATGTGCTAGAGATCGAGGCAAGTTGTTGGGATAAAGGTCACGTCAATAGATATAACAAACATCATCACCTAATTATGAAGTAAGAAAGGTAAAAAATCACGACACTCCTATCATGTATACTCTATTGCTCTTATCATTTGTACTTTTAACACTTCAAAGTGTGCCCATCGCATGAGTTTGCTGCGCAAATATTCAAGTTGCTTCCAAAATTCTCATCGCCATGAATTTATCATCCTCTGCCATGATTCCATTTCTTACATGTTCAAGTATAAATACTGGTCACCATGCTTACTTCTCCATTACTTTCCAGATTTGTGCGTTGTCTATCGTTTTTTCTGCAAGCCTTGGAGCCCTTCACTATGTGAAATATGATTGTCATCATTCGTAAGTCTGTTGATTCAATTTGTTGCGTCTCCTTCATCGTTTTCATTCATTGCTTAAAGTCTATTGGAGTTCGTTGCAAACTAGCATGTTGGACAATATTTCTTCTCGTGGTTAGCCTTTCTTATTTGAAGTTTCCTCATGTCACGCTTGTAAGTTTCAAACCTGCGAAGTAAAGCAATGCATATATATTCTTAAGTAATACAGAAATTAATCAATGGCTCATACACAGAATACTCAGAGATCTTTACCGGAAACCCTCAACCGGGAAAACCTTTCTTTTTCATTATATC
>ML778054.1:162514-182481 GCA_009831015.1 Picea engelmannii | reverse complement strand
AATCCCTTAATCCGGGATTAATTTACAAATCAGCTAAAAATAGCAAAATCCGGGTACGGACTGCCAGACGCAGTTGTTGTAGCGCACCCACACACACACACACATGCAAAGAATATAACACATACCCAACAACGCTGAATTTCTCACTGCACCTAAAGTCTGTGTCTCGCAACAAATCTCCCAGTACTTTTCTACTACGTCGGAATTCTCCGTCATGATTTCCTACTGCAACAAGCCTCCTATCACTAGTTTCCACCGTTTCGAGTTCCCCCAGTGCACTGAAATTTTCCATCGTGCCTTACTACCATGTTGTGGACTCCTGGGGATGATTTTGCATGTCATGCAAAGTTTTGTGACTACATTTTTTACAGTCTCTGTGAAGCTCTTCATTCTTGGTTGCCACATAGAGAGGATGTTACCCTTCATTACCGTGCACGTGAGGCAAATATACACTGGCATCATGACAATGTCCCAAAGCCTAAGAAAGAAGGTGAGAAGTGGTATGGCCATGAGGTCTGAGCCTCAAGACCTAGAGTTAATAAACAGACATCCAGAAATTAGGGCATCTTTTGAATAGGTTGGATGTATGCATTTTTGCAAAAATTTCAAAGGGTATAATGTGAAGCTGGCTGAGCAGTTCGCCCTCAATTTTACTGGGTTCTACGTGACGATTGTGAGAATCACATTCTGAGTGATAGAGGAAACTTTGTCAGTTCCGACAGAGATCCCTCTGTGTGGTGAAAAATAGTTTAAAGGAATGCCTTTAGAAAACTTTTTCTATGAATACTTTATCAATCCCAACTTCCTAAATGGGAAAATTGGAGCCAATATTCCAAGCCAATACCTCAGGGAGTCTTTTCAAAAGATCCTAAAGGTTATCAGAAGATATTTCACCTGTGAAGGAAGGTTTGACAGAGTCTACCCATATCACATCAAGCTATTGATGCACTTCACAGGGAAAAACCCTTTAAATCTATCATTCTTCTTGCATCGAAGCTTGGAAAAATTGGAAGACAAGGTCCAGGCTAAGGCTGACCAACTGGGGAACAATTTATCCCATTTTTTGTTAATCAAGTTGTTGGTGGTCGAAGAATTGAGAGGTTTGAAAAAACACTTCGATTCATTTTTTATTTCGGCTGACATCCCCAACGACCCCAAGGGAGACATTCCTCTATCTGCGAGGGAAATATCATTCCACAGTGCAGGGGCAAGAAGGGAATATGTCAAGGGTAAAGGAAAAGGTAATAAAAGACTCGTCATCCCACCAGCCAGCACCCTGGAAAAGAGGCAATCTAAGGTTGATTAAGAAGCCCGAGGAGATCCAAGCTTCTAGTGAACCGCGCATCCAGTCTATTGTCGAGAGATTACTCATGCACATCATTCGACTAGACCCTATTGAAGGTCCAAGCATGAGAATTGGTGAAACACAGAGGAAGTCAGGTAATGAAAACATGAATGTGTTGGACAACTGAGAGGGGGGGGTGAATCAGTTGTTACTGAGCTTAAACAATTATGCTTCTTTTAAAACTCTTTGCAGAGACACTGAATGATGATCACAATAATGTAGAGAAATAAACACAGGAACATTTAGCATCAGTCACATATATGAGAAACACAGAGACAGATATTTTCCAAGGAAACCCATACAGGGTAAAAACCTCCTTTTATTTATATGATAAGTAATAATTACATTATGTACATTATCATACATATGAGAACCAACTCATAATGAGGCTACAACCTCTGTTTAGAAAGCTGCAACTTGCTGAGAGCACCAACTCTCTGTTTTCTCTAGCACCAACTAGAAAGAAGCACCGACTCCCTGGTTTCTCTAGCACCAACTAGAAGGAAGCACCAACTCCCTGTGTTCAAGCACCCACTTGAACCTCTAAGGACAACAGTCCTCCCTAGCACCTCCCAACCACCCTGAAATATAAATCTTTGAATCTGACTTACTACAGTGATATAATGTTCAACAATGGCTTACCCGACTTATCACTATTTTGCTACATCTCGTTGCTCTTTCTGCCACATTGCCTTTCTGCACATCTCACTTGCGCTATCTGGTTTTCTACTTTTTATGCTCTGTGCACCATCTCCATTCTCTGCACAGTTCCTCTTCTGTGCTATTCAGCTGCTGCACTCTGCTTCTTCTTCACACCTGAATCACCTTTACCAACAACAATCACAACAATCTCTAACAACAACAACAACCCCATCTCTTCTCTGTACGATATATTTATAGATTCTGTGCACCTTGTGCATGCAATGTTCGCATTCTCTCTGCATGCTCACTCCGCGCCAAATTCCTCCACCTCTCGAGTGCTCTGTGTGATCATCATCGCGACTCTTCAGCTTCTCTGGTAGTTCAACCACGCGTTCAGCTTCACTGGGTGTTATGCTGAGATTCCTCAGCCTCTCTGGCAGTTTCACTGTATCATGCTACAGGTGCCCTCCGATCTTGTTCAAATTCGTCTGCATCGTTGGATTGCATCCACGAAATCTTGCATTCATTTCGTCATTTCGGCACTTTTCTCCGTTGACCCCAAGTCAGTAAAATTTTGATCACTTTCCACATGTCCTATGATTCCATGGTTTAGATCTGGTCTTAATTCAACGGCTACGATTGTATCGTGATTTCGCGATTTCGCACATCGCAAATTCTGCTTTGTTTCTTTTGTCTCTCCATATTGCGATTTGCGAAACTCCAAGATGGAGCTGAGATCAACGGTCCACGATCTCGATGATTCTACGGTCCAGATCACATCGTGAACTCGCATCTCGCGATTTCTTAGTTGGAGGTTCTAGTCACTCCAGGTCGCGATAGGCGAAGCTCTGAGATGGAGCTAGATCAATGGTCCACATATTTTGGTGTATAGACAGTCAGGATCTTATCGTGATCTCGCATCTCGCTGATCCTTAGATGGAGATTCTCATCACTCCAAGTCGCGATAGGCGAAACTCCGAGGTGGAGCTTTATTATGCTCTAATCTTTCGCCATGCGTCCTCTTGATCCAATGGTCCTTGATTAAATCGTGATCTCGCATCTCATGGATCTAGAGATGAATCATCTCAACTCTCCAAGTTGCGATCCGCGAAACTTCAAGATGACATCACACATAGATTGACACGTGTTAAATATTGCCACGTGTCACTCTGATTCGTGACTTACATGTGCCTGAAGTGTTGAATCTGACTGACACCTGTCATTACCTGGTTGTGCCACGTGTCACTCTGACGTGGTCTGCTGTCGTGAGTTGGATCGACGGTCTAGATCACATGTTGATCTGATGGTTCATGTTCCATCACAATTTCACATATCGCGAAATCGACATTCCTGATGTCAAGTGACTGTGTCATTTCAAAGTCTCGATCCCCGATGCCTCTCCATCAATGGTTCAGATTCAGCCTTAATCTGACGATTCAGATTATATCGCGATTTCACATATCACGAAAACGACATTCTCCTTGTCAATGTTCTTTGACAACTTCAACTCGCGATCCTCAAAACCCCGACACTTTAAACACCGTGCAGGTTTTCCCTGATCCAACAGTGGTCGGATCCTACGCTCAGATCTAATGCCTGAGCTCTATTCTCCTCTTCCATGCATGCTTCTCGTCGTTATTCAGATCTGATGGTTCAGGTTCAGTCGGGAATTTTGGATGGGATCCAATGATCAGCAATGCTTCTCGGGCCTTCAATCATTTGATCTTCCTGGACTTGTCTTCTCTTTGCCTGTTGATCATCGCTGCTGTACTCAAGCCATCATCGTTGTTGTACTTTCCATCAATGACAAGCATATGCTATCTGTTAAACATTTGCCAACAGAATGATTAGGAGTCGTCGTAGTAGCTGAAGCAAGCACAACTCGCTATCTCTTAAATGTATCAAGAAAACAGAGAATTAAGAGGACAACTGGCATAAAGGAATATTGAGGCACCAATGTCGCAGAGTTGAGAAAGAAGTGCAAATTGGCTCAAAAGATAGCTAAAGGAGGCACAAGATGTAATTATCCAGCTCTGGAAGGAACATAGGGTGTCAGAAGAAAGAATCGAAGAGCATTTCAAGGAATGGAGACCATCCATAGATAACGCTCGCATATCTCTTGCCAGCGCTTAAGAAAAACTGAAAGGAAATTTGGTTTTGTGGAGACAAGTGTAGAATCTGAAAAAACAGAACTGGTCTCTTCGAAAAACACTCAGATTTTTAAGGTTGCAGGTGAGGCCAGAGCAATGAGTGAGACAGACCCATTTTTTCTTTTTTGATCATGTCATGGAATCTTTATCCCCGCATATCATGTTTCATTTCGGTAATAAGAAGTCTAACCTGGCACCTGCAGAGTGAATATTCATCGTGCAGATGTTGTAAACTTACCTGTTGATGAGGGAAGGTGTAAGTAAAATGCATGCCATTTTTGGAAGAGATGCATGGCCTCCCAACCATTGTTTCCACCTAGAGTTGCACAAGCGGCCGCAAATGAACATTCGCTACACCAACTTGCCATGGGTATATTGTATCTAGTAATTGCGCAATAGCAACCAAATCCCATTATACAAAGGTGACAGAGTTTCCAATAGTGTGCTCGATTACTCCGGCACCCGTTGAAAGAAAACATCGATTTATCACAACTTGGTGACTGAAACTTACTCATGACCGAATCTCACTCATGACTGAATGATTGAAACAACTACGTGGGTTATGTTACGATTAGGTGCAGTCGGGTTTCTATTACATGGACATGAGCCTATATTTACCTAAAGACGGAGTAAAAAACATTGACAACCTTGACTTTGATTTACTATTTGAACAAACTATGTTTAGGTCCATATCAGAATCCTATTTGAATGAAATAATTTTGGATGAGAAAAGGTTCCAATCTTTGATACCAACCAACCCCCCGCGAACTACCATAATCCCCACTCAGACCATCCAGCCAGTGAAAATCCCTCCTAGAGTCATGGATACCAAGCTTGCCCCTCTCACCTTGCCGACCTAATTACATGATTTTCCTCAGAATTAAAATCATAGAATTAAATTATACGATGTCAAAGGAAATGCTTCAACCCAAAAAAACTTAGATTGGTTTAATGATTTTGTTGACCTGGAAGAGGTATATCATGAGGATGTGACAATGATATTGTTTGTGCAAAGTCTCCCAGGGGAGGTCAAAAAATGGTTCAAGGCCCTTCAAGTAGTGAGCATCCCTGATTTTGCAACTTTTGAAACATTGTTTCTTGCCAGATGGGGTGATAAAAAGAATCCTCTCAAGTTGCTAACTCAGTACAACAACATAAAACTATCACAAAATGAAACATTGCAAGAGTTCTCAACCAGATTCATGAAGATTTACAATTCTATTCCCACAGAAGTCAAACCTCCTCCGGGAGATTCCCAGCTTCGATATGTTGATTATTTTGACAATGAGTTTGCCTTGTTTTTAAGAGAAAGAATATTTTATGCATTAGATGATATGATGAGCGACGTTATTGAATTCGAAGTAAATCTAATGGCATCAATAAAGATCAAACATAATTTCGACAAAAACCGGAAGAATACCCAAGGGGATGAGCAACCCTCTACGTCTCAATCATCAGATGAAAATTTTGACTTGATGATGAAGACAATGGAAAGACTCATGGAAAGAATGTTCATGGAGAACAAGCCCGCCACCAGGGAGAAAAATGATTTCCAACCCATAAATCAAAATTTTTGAAGAGCCCCAGTTCCACAGATCAGGCAAAGAGACTAGAGAGATCAAGGTGATTAGAAGATAAGACCTCCTTTCCAGAAAAACTATGCAAACAAATACTTTGATCAAATAATCAAATACCAAATGCATTGTTGCAAAGATACAAAAACATATGTGTTCTCAACAAAAGGAGAGCGCGGTCAATTTATGGATGCGAATGACGAGTTTATGTTGGATAATTATGATATATTTCCATCAGAAACACAGGAGTTTAATAAAGGATACCGCAATGCTATTATGCATTTTCAGAAATAGTATAACCTCAGAAGTAAAAAGGTGCCTGCAGAGCTTCCAAAGGAAAATCCCACAAGGGAACTCCAAATGAACACTACTTCTTCAAGCCAACTAAATAAAGATAATGTAGTAAGGGATGTAATGAAGAAAGGAAAATCAAAGGAAGAATCCATAAATAAAGCGCCCGAGGAAAGAAATGAAACGGTCGTCAAAGAGGTATAAAAAGGTCCTCCTCCTTTTAATTTTGAAAGCGAAATGGTTAAAATCAAAATCTCTTTTATGTTCAATGAGCTAATCAAGAAGGTAGAGTATAGAAATAGGATCATTAAAATGCTAAAGATGGAAGAAGCTCCTGACACCTTGAACATACAATATGACCACCCTGCCATCTTGTTTGGCCCACGCGTAGAAGAAAGTGGTGATGCTGATGATGTTCCTCCTTTCTATGTTAGCCTTAAAATTCATGACATGACCTTACATAATGCCATGATAGATTCAGGTGCATCGCATAATCTCATGCCCAAGGTGTTCATGGATGAGTTAGGCTTGGATGTTATAATACCTTATAAATATCTTTTCTCTTTTGATTCACGGAAGGTGAAATGCTTGGGTTTGATCAAATATTTGGTTGTATCATTGTCTCAAATTCCATAAAAAAATATGGCCATCGATGTGGTGGTTGCTAACATTCCCCCAAAATTTGGCATGTTGTTATCTAGATATTCGGCTACAAAATTAAAGGGAACCTTGCATATGGACATGTCGTATGCTAATATCCTTGTTTTTGTCCAAGAAAGGATATTGTACAGAGAGGTGTTTCTAAAGTACATGGTGAGTATAAAAACCCAACCAAATAATCATCCTATCTACTATGTTGACACCAAAGTTGGCTCCTCTAATTTTTATAATAACTTGATTTTTGAAGAGGGGAAGCCAACAACTATCATGACTGTCGAAGAAAAAATCGAATATCGAACAGAGGAAATTATAGATCATAGAAGCAACGCATAAAATGAAATGTGGAATATGAGCTCTGATGGAGATGTTAGTAGGGAAGGAGTCGGAGATGGTGTGTGGATTAACCCTCCCAAAGTGGGTACAAAAAACTGTTCTTACAATCTCGCCTTTGATTGTACCAATAATATGGCTGAATATGAGGCACTGATATTGGGTTTGAAGACTTTAAAGGAATTCAGTGCTAGAAGGATAGTTGTACATGGAAATTCTGAGCTCATCATTAGCTAGGTAAAGGGTATATATCTGTCTAAGAATCTTATATTTAGAGCATATAGTAATTTAGTGTTGGATCTCCTTGAAGAGTTTTTAGAATACAATTTCTCAGTGATTCCTAGGGGAAAAAATCAAATTGTAGATTCTCTGGCTACTTCAACTTCGGTGTTCAAAATTCCAATTTTTCCAAATAAGAATCATGAAATTGAAGTCAAACATAGGCCCGCAGTACCCAATAACATTAAATATTGGCAAGTGTTTGAAGATGATAAACAAGTAGAGAGATTCCTCCAAATGAAGGATGAATTTGCTAATGTGAATATTGATGATGAGTGTTGTTGTGAGGAAAATGAAGATGCAACTGTGTTCAACAATAATTACCTTTTTCAGAATCAGATAGTTGGAAGGGATATAGTGCAACTGAAAAACAACATTATCCCTAAATGCTTGGTCCCATTAGAAAATTTGTTTAACGAAAATGATGTAGCCAGAAATCCTAAAATCACTGCAAATGATTAGGATATAGAAGATTGCAACATTGGTACTCAAGAAAATCCTACTATCTTCAGACTCTAAAAAACACTCAGTCCAGATATCAAACAAAGATATATCATCCTTATGAAAGACTTCCTTGATGTTTTTGCATGGATTTATGAAGATTTGAAGGTCTATGACAATAGAGTAATTTATCATGTAATTCCCATCAAGGACGATTAGAAACCTTTCAAGCAAAAGTTGAGACGAATCAACTCTCTGTTGTTTCCATTGATTGAAAAGGAGGTAAGGAAATCATTTGATGCTAAGATTATTGTGTCCTGAAGAGTTTCCAAGTGGGTGGTTAACCTTGTTCATGTCAAAAAGAAAAGTGTTGAAATAAGATTGTGTGTGGACTTTCAGAATCTAAACAAGGTGTCTCTCAAAGACAACTATCCACTTCCTAAGATGGATTGCATCTTGTATAAGGTGGTTGGATCTTAGAAAATGTCGATGCTTGACGGTTTTTCTGGATACAACCAAATCATGGTACACCTAGATGATCGGGAGAAGATATCCTTTACAACACCTTGGGGTAATTTTATGTATGCAAAAATTCCTTTTGGGCTTATGAATGTTGGAGCGACATTCCAAAGGGCCATGGACATGGACATTTCCGATGAGAAATATAAGCTTATCATGATTTACTTGTATGATATCACTGTGTTTTCGGATTTGGATGATCAAGTACATCTAAAACATCTAAGGAAGTTTTTCTAGAAATGCAGAAAGTTTGGCATCTCATTAAATCCAAAAAAATCAAACTTTGGGATGCAAGAAGGAAAATTTCTTGGACACGTCATTTCAAACGAAGGCATAAAGACAGACTCCAACAGAATGGAAGGAATTTTGAAGATCAACAATCCCAAGAGAAGGAAAGAGGTGCAGTATTTCCTAGGAAAGGTAAATTTTATGAGAAGGTTCATTCTCAACTTGGCTGAGATTATAAAGCACATCACAATGTGCTCGGGAAAGGTAATGAAATAAAATGGACTCCTGGAGCTAGGAAATTGTTCGAAGATATTAAGGTGGCTCTAACCAAAGCTCCAGTGTTAGCCATCCCAGATTTTGTGAAGCACTTTATCTTATTTTCCTTTGCCTCAGAACACACCATCATTGGAATTTTGTTACAAAAGGATGAGAAGAAATTTGAAAATCCCATAGCTTATTTCAGCAGGACATTGAGAGACTCCCCACTAAGGTATGAAATCATGGAAAAACAAGCATATTCCTTAGTTAAGGCCCTAAATGAATTCATAGATTATATATTGCATTCCCATGTCATTGATTATGTGCCTAGGAATTATGTAAACGATATCTTGACTCAATCTGATCCTGAAGGAAGAATGCGTAAATGTATCACAGTAATGTTGGAGTATGACCTCCAAATCAAGCCTACAAAGTTGATTAAGGGTAGAGGGCTTGCAAAATTAATGGTGCAGACAAATTGTGATGTTTTGGGAATCAATTTTACTGTTGATCTATCAAAAAATCCACAATAAGAAATGGTCTCGTAGGTATCTCAGAAGTTTATTTATTCTCCCTTGTATGCTGCCATTTTTTACGTGTTAATAAATTTGCAAGCTCCTCCAGGATTGATAAAAAATAAAGATATATTTTTGAAGTTAAAATCCGTTAAGTTTTGCATTCTGGAAAATTCTCTATATTGGAAGGATCAAGGTGGGATATTACTAAAGTATTTATTGGAGGAAGACATGAAAAGGGCTACTAAGGAGTTTCATAAAGGAAACTGCGAGAAACATCAATTTTGGAAGACCACTGCACACAAAATCTTGAGGGCGGGGTCCTATTGGCCTAGTATTTTTTTGGATGTATACAAGGAAGTTTCCAACTGCCACGAATGCCAAATCTTCGAAGGGAAAATAAAGTTGCAACCCATGCCTTTAAAACCTATCTATGTTGAAGCACTGTTTATGCAATGGGGTCTGGACTTTATAGGAGAAATTCATCCTCCATCTTCATCTCAGCATAGGTGGATACTAACAACCATGAACTAATTCACCAAATGGATCGAAGCATTCCCCACAAGGAAATGTATTGACACTGTGATCATTCAGTTTTTAGAGAGTAATATCTGGTATAGATTCAGTTGTCCATTCAATATCATCACTGAAAATGCAGCGACATTAAAGTCTAAGAAGATGGAGAAATTTTGCATCGATTATAACATAAATCTAGTACATTCCACAACTTATTACCCACAGGGTAATGGACTGGAAGAGTGATCTAACAAAAGTTTGACCAGGATAATTAAGAAGCTTATGCAGGAAAAAAAGAAATCTTGGCACAAAAATATTATCTATGTGTTATGGGATGAAAGAATCACCACTAAAAAGTCCAGCTCCACATCACCTTTCCAAATTGTATATGGTGTAGAGGCAGTTTTTCCCACCTCATTGGGATTACCAGTGAGGAGATTGTTGCAAGAGAAGGAAGTTGAACTAAACGACGCTCAAAGGAGAATAAACCAATTGGTCCATGCACAACAAATGAGAGAACATGTTTTGAACAAGTCACAGCTTCACCAAGACAGAATGAAAAGAATTTTTGACAGACACACGAAAGAGGAGCATTTCAAGGTGAATGATTTGATACTGGAGTGGGATGTGAGAAATGAAGACAAATGGAGGCATGGAAAGTTTGATCATCTTTGGATGGGGCCATTCAGAATTTTCGTGTATCACGGGAACAATGCCTATTTTCTATAAGATCTTAATGGAGAGCTCATTGGTGGGGGGGTTGTGAATGGCATGGTCCTCAAACATTATCTGGTTTAGAAAGTTTTTTCAGCCTTTCATGTCATTGTAAATAACTATTTTTATTTTCAAAGAAAGCGTTTTGAGTCAGAAGTCATCAAAAAATTGAAGCTCGAAGTGAAGTCCCTCAGTTTATGCTGATTTTGTTCATAGTTGTGTCAAGGAGGTCTCGGATGAGTCCTTTTCATCATTTTAGAGTTTGTAAGTCAAATAAAACCCAATTGTCAGGAACCTAGTCTGTTGTTATTTTCCACCTCAGTGGGAGGATAGCATCCCCATTGGAGCCAGTTGTTAGCACTGTAATTTTTAAGTTAGAGTTAGTCCTAGATGAGTCGTAGTTCATGTGTCAAAGCGTGTGAGTTTAGGAACCAAATAATGAATGGGTCAAAATCAGCAAGTAGTGGGTCTAGCCCTTCGACTTAGGAAAGAGCGTAATGATTAGTCATTTGAGACTTGTAAAGGTCTCGTTCTCGAAAGATTGAGTCCTGACAAAGAAGGGGAATTTACGTGCCAAAAATTGAGGCAAGTTGTCGGGATAAAGTTCACGTCAACAGATATAACGAACATCATTGCCTAATTATGAAGTCAGAAAGGTAAAAAATCATGATGTTCCTATCATGTATACTTTGTCGCTCTTATCATTTGTACTTTTCACACTCCAAAGTGTACCTGCCACATGAGTTTGTTGCGCAAATCTTCAACCTACTTCCAAACTTATCATCGCCATGGATTTATCATCCTTTTCCATGATTCGATTCCTTACCCATTCAAGTGTAAATACTGGTCACCCTGCTTGCCTCTCCTTTAATTTCTGGATTTGTGCGTTGTCTATGGTTTTTTCTGCCAGCCTGGAGACCTTCGCTATGTGAAAGTTGATTTCCATCGTTCGTATTGTAAGTCTGTTGATTCAAGTTGTTGTGTCTCCTTCATCGTTTTCAGTCATTGTTTAAAGTCTATTGTAGTTCACTGCAAACTAGCATATTGGACGATATTTATTCTCACAATCAACCTTTCTTGTTTGGAGTTTCCTCCTGTCGCACTGAATTTCTCACTGCACCTAAAGTCTTTGTCTTGCGACAAGTCTCGTAGTACTTTGCTGCTATGCTGAAATTCTCCGTCGTGATTTCCTATCGCGACAAGTCTCTTGTCATTATTTTCCACCACGTCGAGCTCCCCACTGTGCCAAAATTTTCCATCATGCCTTACTGCCACACTGTGGACTCCTAGAGTTGATTTTGATTTTCATGAAAATTTATGTGACTACCTTTCTTATAGTCTTTGCGAAGCCCATCATTCTTGGTTGGCACGCAGAGAGGGTGTTACTATTCATTACCGTGCACGTGAGGAAAGTATATACTGGCATCATGGAAACATTCCAAAGAATAAGAAATAAGGTGAGAAGTGGTTGGGCCATGAGGTCTAAGCCTCAATACTTGGAATTAATAAATGGAGATCTGTAAATTAGGGAATCTTTTGAATAGGTTGGATGTAAGCATTTTTGCGAAAAGATCAAAGGGTACAATGCGAAGATGGCTAGGAATTTCTCCCACAATTCTACTTGGTCCTGCACGACCGTTGCAGGAATCACCTTCCGAGTGACAAAGGAAACTTTGTCAGCTGCGATAGAGATCCCTCCACGCGGTGAAAAATTATTTAAAGGCATGCCTTTAGAAATTTTGTGCTATGAATACTTTATCAAGCCCAACTTCCTAAATGGGAAAGTGCAGACAACGTTCTAAGCCAGTACCTCTAGGAGCCTTTCCAAAATCTCCTAAAGGTGATCAGAAGATATTTCACTTGTGAAGGAAGGGTTGACAAAGTGTACCCATATCACATCAGGCTACCGATGCACTTTAGGGGGAAAAAACATTTGAATCTACTGTTCTTCTTGCATAGAAACTTGGAAAATTTGGCAGACAGCATACAGGCCGAGTTTGACCAATCAAGGAACAATTTATCCCATTTTTCGTTAATCAAGTTGTTGGTGGTCAAAAATTGACACATTTGAAAAAAGCCTGGGATTCATTTTTTATTTCAACTGACATCCCCAGGGACACCAAGGGATACATTCCTCTATCTGCAAGGGAGAAAAAATTCCACAGTGCAGGAGGAATAAGGTAAGATGTCATGGGAAAGGGAAAGGCAACATAAGACTCATCATCCCACCAGCTAGCACCATGGAAAATAGGCAGGCGAAGGTTGATTAAGAAGCCCCAGAAGATCCAATCTTCCAGTGAACTGTGCACCCATTCTGTTGCCGAGATATTACTCATGTGCATCATTCGGCTAGAGCCTATTGAAGGTCCAAGCATGAGAATTGGTGAAATGTGGAGGAAGTCAGGTGATGAAAACGTGAATGATCAATAGTCATCGTAGAAGTTGAAGCAAGCGCAACTTATTATCGTCGAACTATATCAAGAAAATAGAGAATTAAGAAGACAGGTGGAAGAAAGGACTATTGAAGCACCAACGTCATAGAGTCGAGCAGGGAATGAGAATCAGCTCAAAATACAACTCAAAGAGGCACAAGACATAATTATCCTGTTGTGGGAGGAACAAATAGTGTCAGAAAAATAATCGCAAAGCATTTTAAGGAATGCAGATAAACCACGGATAAAACCGATACGACTCTCGCCAGTGCTCAAGAAAAACTGAAAGGAAATGCACTCTTGTGGAGACAGATGAAGAATATGAACAAATGGAACTGGTCTCTTTGAAAAACAATCATATTTTTAAGGTTGCAAATGACGCCAGAGGCATGCGTGAGACAACCCCATTTTGTCTTTTTTGATCATGGCATGGAATGTTTATCCCCACACATCATGTTTCCTACCGATAGCAAGAAGTTTGGCATGGAACCCACGCAGTGAATATTCATCATGCAGATGATGTAAAATTACCTACTGAGGAGGGAAGGTGTAAGTGAAAATCATGCCAGTTTTGGAAGAGTTGCATGGCCTCCCACCCATTGTTTCCACCCAGGGTTGCACGAGTGACTGCAAATGAACATCCTCTACACCAAATCGCCACGTGCATGCTACAGCCAGTGATCGTGCAACAAAAACTAGAGCCGTTATACAAATGTGACAGAGTTTCCAATAGTGCACTCGATCACTCGGGCACCCATTGAAAGAAAACGTCAATTTATCATAACCTCGTGACCGAATATTACTCATGACCAAATCTCACTCATGATTGAGTGATTGAAACAAATGCATGGGTTATGTTATGATTGGGTGAAGTAGGGTTTCTACTTTTAGTAAACACTATAGAAAAAGTTGTTTGGGGGAGGGGAGTAACTGAATTTGATTTTCTAGGGGAAGTTAGTTCGAGGCATAGAATCTCGAGAGGGTGTTAGTTTTCTATATATTGTACCTTTTCAATGTAATCCAGGTTGGAAAATTAGTGTAGACAGAGGACTCTTGAATGCAATATTTGAATCTAAATAGAAATAAAAATACAGAGGTCCTGAAGCTTTGACAAAAATATTCCAATGGTGGTGGTTTGATGTATTTTGATCCTATCTATGTATGTACTTCTTGTTTCCTGTAAATTCATGTATGTTCCCTTTATTTAAATTGGAATGTTTGTCGAGTTTAAAATTCATCGCGGGGTGCTTTAGACTCAGCCATTTAAACTATGTGTTTTTCTTATAAGTAAGTTAGAATTCATCTTTAATGGTGCTCTGGCTTGATTTATGTCCTCCTTTCTTCCGCCATACACAACGAAATTTAAACTAAAACACCATATCCTATTTATCCTTTATCCTCTCAAAGTTTCCTTTACTGGTCATTGATTTCTTTCGCTTTCAGAAGGTTGACTCCATAGCCCAAAGTTCTGGATTTCCTTCCCAACGAAACCAAAAACATTTCTCAAACATTAAATCTAGCCAACAATTCAAATTCAATATCTATCAGAGACTAGGTCTTAGAGAGATCCCTCTCTAGATTGGAAAGGCTATTTTCCAGTCTTAAAGTTGGTTTGTAGGTTACCTTGGTAGTTCATTGCTCTTCAACCCAACAATTTAACAAGTGATAACACCTCCAAAACCGTCTCTATTGTTGGTGGTGCTTGGTTACTAAATCCCTACTCCTATCCATGTCTCCTATCCCTTTCTCTTTGTAACATCCCTCTCTTGTGCACACATGATTTGAATTATTCTTTGAGGACACTTACGTGCAAGTGATCGGGTTTAGTATATGGTTGTCTGTTTCACTTATGGATTCTAATGATGATGTTGTTGGATTATGATGTTATTTTATTTGAGGTATATGTATAGTCAGGTGCTATTGATGAGTTTCTCCTGAGTGTGTAGGACACCTGACAGATTGAGGATGCCGATGGAATCAATGGACCTCCTTGGACTCCGGATCGAGTCAGGGAATGGATTGTATATGGTTTGGGTATTTCTATGTATTTCTATGTGGCATATGATCGGGTGTATTATGATGTTGTTTTTGGATCGTTGACAGTATTTTGTTGATGGATGCAAGATGATGATGATTTCTATTCATACTCATAGAAGGAGTAAAGGGGCCATGCACAACAACAAGATATCGAGGGAGAGGTGTGGCAGCAGCCCTGCCATAGCCTACTAGCACTCCCATCGTGGCTCGAATTGTAGGTTAATGAATACCTAGTTCGAGAGATCCGCATTCCCCTGAGGGAAGACTAAGACAGTCGCTCATGAAGATTCTAATGGGCGCACAATAAGGCAGTGTCCTTATTCCTTAAAGGCCCTTTGTTTCTCACAAGGTCACTTGAAGGAGTATTGACTCTAAGGGTTGGGAAACTACCAAAACCAGTCAAAGATGAGTGGCACCTTAGAGAACATAGTGCGTCTTGAAGGGCATGTCGCATAAATAAAACTTTAATAAAGGCGAGTGGCACCCTTTGAGACTAGAGTGTGTATTGAAGGGCACATAACAATTTTTAATAAAGGTGAGTCAATGAACCTAAGTGCCTAGAAAACAATAATTTGTTTTGACATTGTCGGACATAAAATAATTATTAATGGGAAATTTTTATTAATTATAAAATATACTTAAAAAATTCTAAGCCTAGTTTAAAAATTTGAGCCTAAGTCTAAACTGGGTAAGAAGACTAAAAATTAAATTAAAATTTAATAAATGGTGGGGGTGAAGAAAAAACAAGTTAGGAATTGAAAGAGTACAAAAATTATATCTAAAGATTTAATTATATAAATGTGTGCAAAAGAATACCAAATTGGAAACTAAGATAAGAAAGGAAATAAATGTAAAAAGAATGGGGAAGCATAGAAAGGTATCTAGTCTAGTATAATCAAAGAACTTTACTAAATTAAACAAAACTAAGTTTTAGAAAGGCGTCAGTCATTAAAACAAAAATAGAGGGAATAAAGGGACAATTAGGAATAATTTTAGGAGCACTTTTAGGATGGGTGAGAGAAATTGACATTTAACTAAATTAAATGGTGAATTTTTGTTGCAACTAAGGGAATGGGTGACAAGTGTACAGGGTAGAATAATTCCTAATTAATTTTAAAAAAATGAATTAAATGTGCAAATGGAAAATGATCACTAAGAAAAATTCTATAAAAGAAATGGCCAAGAGGAGGAATAGATCATCACAAGTATGAGTAAAGTTATGCTGCCAGAATTTCTTTGACTCATTTTACTTGTGAGAGTTGGGATACTTGGCTTGAGAAAGAGATTGGTAGCTAGAACTTGGGAGGTGAGCTAGGAGCTAGAGTTTTATGTTCTTGTTTGTGCATGGCCCCTTTGCAGCTCAAGGGGCTAAGGGGGAAGAAGAGTACCCCTAACATTGGTTGGGAGGTACCGGTGAGGTGTTGACAATTAGCAAGCAGGAAAAAGGAGGAACCTCCAGCTGTCGAAGCTCATCATCAAGTACATCTGAGACAACGATTATGTTATTTATCAAAATTCAAGATTTAAATTAGGATTCAATTCATTCAATCATGTTTTATTTTATTGTTGATTGTGTTGAAAATTTTAGGATGGATTAGACAAGCCCTTGTTGTTTTATAAATTCTAGGAATGATTCTGAATGAATTATTTGTTTTTTTTTTATTTATTACTGAGCTTGAAAATTTGTATATAGAATGTTGATCCCCGCCATTCTAGTTGAGATCTGGCCATGAATTTTTCCCTTGATTCACACCCAACACTGTCTGGATCTTACTCTCTATAGAAGTCGCTAATCCCAGCTATGAATTTAAATGGATTGATCTACATTTTTTCTTGGTTATTTATTCGATTATTACCTATGTAATTTACTACAAAATCGCCCATCATTTGATCTGGTTACTTTTTCAATTTTTACATTGTTTTCTCTGCAACCCTTGAAGGATCTATCAGCTACGTTTTGAGAAAAATCGCCCAACATTTGATCTAGGTACTTCTTCGATTTTTACATTGTTTCTCTGCAACCTTGAAGGATATATCACCCGCGTTGAGAAAAATTGCCCAGCTTTGATCTTTCCCTCTACGAATGAACTTGGAATTTCCTCCAGCATGGTACCCATCTCTTCATTTTGAATTTTGTTAGCATATCGCAGTGGGTGGAGGAAACCCACACAAAATTCTCTACCAAAAACTCAGATATTTACTCCTTTCACCCACACAAAGTTCTCTTCCCAAAAGATTAGATATTTACTCCTTCACGCACACAAAATTATTTGCCAAAAGATCAGAGATTTATCCCTTCACACCCATGAATTTCTCTGCCCATAAGCTCAATGATTTACTCCTTCACACGCACAAAATTCATCTACCAAAAGCTCAGATATTTATCCCTTCACACCCATGAATTTCTCTACCCATAAGCTCAGCGATTTACTCCTTCATGCACATGAAATTCCTCTTCCAAAAGATCAGATATTTATCCTATCAAACACAAGAATTTCTCTTCCAATATCTCAACAATTTACTTATGTTCACACCCACAAATTTTGTTCTTTCATGTTCAGTGAAATTACCTCTCTTCACCTACGTTTTAATGCTACATTTTTCCTCCCTTTTATCTATGTGTGGGCGGGAGTCCACCCGCTCGGTGTAGATTCAATTAAATAATTAGAAAGTTGAAGAATATGTAATTATGAATAGGGAGAATTCAGATTTATTATTTTAAATTAAGAGTCTTTATCTATAAATAAAAAGGGTTTTTAATGTTTTTCAATTAATGTATTTTAATTATTTAGATATTTTAATCTAGTGCCTTGATATAATAGCGTGTGTGGATGAACTTGTGTGTGGATTGTATTGGCGCCCAAAGAATATTTGATGTGATTACCCTTGCACACCATGAATAAGGTTGATGGTGATTATGTGTAATATTGATATATGTAATTTCAGTTGGTCTATAGTTATAATGTTTGCTAGGCGATGATCGTGCCAATTAATTGATCATTTTAATGTAGTCGGATTTTTGTGGATGCTTCAGAGGTGCTTTCCACCAAGAATTTTTATATGATGTACTATTGGTTATGTAATTTGTTTGTCTCTATGTGTCTTAAAAATAATGTGGATGGATGAATTATTTAAGTCATTAGTTTACTTCTGTCATGAAATTAACATTGTTGTATCACTAGTTAAAGTGGTTAGATGTCTTGTGTGAATGAGAATTATACCGTAATGTATGGTTGTTAGATATTATACTTCTTGCACGCAACGAAAACATGATGTAAAGAATGATTGTTTAGATGTTGGAATTCTTGCACTATGAATTTTTTTTATGTGTAATGACTAAGTAATGGGTTCTCTGGCGCCATTGAATTAATGTGGATACCAGATGGATTGATTGATTATTTCATCTACGCCTTAATTTAATTGATAATTACTTGCACCATGATATATAGTTATGTGTGGATGGACATGTGTGTAGTTACTTTTGGTGCCATAAATATTTAGTGAATATTTACCACGTGCCATTGATTATGATGTGATTAAATAATTGGATTGTTTGCGCATTGGAATAATGGTGGATGTACAATGATTTAGCCTTGATTAATCGCATGCATTGCATTAATGGTGATGCATGATTAGTTTGGTAATGAAATTTACTTGCGCACCTAAATTTAAGTGGGTGTGTGATTGCTTCGTAATATTTATTTACACCTTGAATTTAACGTTGATAAGTATTGCATCGTGAATAAGTTGTGAATTAATCTTGCATCATGAACTCATGTAGATATATGACTGATTTAACAACTATTTTTCTCTTGCGTCGTTAATTAAGTTGACAGGTGATTGTTCTAGAATTGTTTACTCTCTCACACAACGAATAATTAAATGTTGATGTATGATTAATAAAGATATTGATTTTCCTTTGTGCCATGATTAATTGATGAATATGATTGATGGATTGATCTAGTTGATGTTGGACTTGTTTCTTAGTGGGATGTAGACATCCGCTTTTTCCTTAGAACAGTCGCCATCCTGGAGACATTAAATGGTTAAAATCAATTGGAACCTGGGCTTGAGCATTTCTTATGTGTCCTGGAGGTCCTAACCTTGTAGGGTAGGTTGGGTGGGTAGTCATTTTATATTCATCATCTGATTGAATGTTGTAAATTGCTTCAATATGATTATGATGTGCTAATATGCTACGTTATTTATGTTTATGTGTCACTATCATGTGTTGATGCATTGAATGTGTCGTAGTGATGTCCATGGTGAGTATTTGGTTCTTATTTTACTTATGATGTTGTTGATTAGGCGTTGTTGTGATCATGTGTTGATGTTAATTTCTTAATGCAAAAAAAAATTACCTTTTTTCCTTTGCTTTTTCCTAGGCGTAACGAAGGGCTATTAGTTATGGTATGAGAGAAGATTCAACCCCACAACTTGGGATCATTACACCTTCCACTGTATTAAACACTTTATTAATAATTTGCCACTAATTAAATTGAATTGTGTCCCTATAGATCATCATAGTTAGAGGATTCCATGGAGCAAGAGGACATGGTGTTGGGCGATGAGGCACGATGCCTCCAGTAGCATCCATGCTAGAGGGGTCTAACCCCAAAGGAGTGTTAGAAAAACAGGACCGCGGAGCAATAAAATAAAACAAATGCAGAAAGAAAAAAAAAACACAGAAGACACACAATACAAGAGAGACACAGATTTACGTGGTTCACCCAGTGTGGGCTACGTCCACCAGAGAAATTGCCAGGTCCTTCATTTATTATTATCCAGCAAATGAAGGGATACAACCTACAGCAAAACCCGTTGTAACTTCTTCTTCTTTCTCTCACAGTCTCCTCTCTCAGAATACAATATTCACTCTCATACATAGCCACCATACATTTCCCTCATAAAAGAGGGTTGCCTTCTAGGGAAAAAAACCCTAACATAATCTCTACCGTTAGATCTGTGACCTTATAATGAACGGTCCAGATTTACAATGAAATTACAATATACTTTTATAAGGCAATTTTTGCTTC
>ML778054.1:141314-159152 GCA_009831015.1 Picea engelmannii | reverse complement strand
CCCTAACCTCATCATCAAAGTCCACTTTTACAGAACTTAGTTGATTAGTAACCGTATTAAATTCATTTAAATGATCTGCAACAGACCCACCTTATGACATCTTCATATTAAACAATATCTTCATTAGAAATACCTTATTCGATGCCGAGGGTTTTTCATACAATTTGGCCAGCGCGTCCATCAAATCCTTCGTTGTCTTTTCTTTCAAAATATTGAAAGCCACCGACACTGCCAGGCTCAGCCGTATCGTTCCTAGAGCCTTTTTGTCAAGAATCTCCCATTCTTTGTCCTTCATGGCCACCATCTTCTTTGCTACTCCACTCAATGGTAGGAATAGATCCTTCTGATATAAATAGTCTTCCATCTGCATCTTCCATAACTGGTAGTTTTGACCGTTAAATTTCTCGACCCTAAAATTTCTATCTTCCGACATTGCTCCCACTCGAACCAGGAACCCTCTTTTCCTATGAGTTACCTTATGCTCTGATACCATTTGTTAGAAAAACAGGACCATGGAGCAATAAAATAAAACAAATGAAGAAACAAAAAAAAAACACAGAAGACACACAATACAAGAGAGACACATATTTACGTGGTTCACCCAGTGTGGGCTACGTCCACCAGAGAAATTACCAGGTCCTTCCTTCATTATTATCCAGCAAATGAAGGGATACAACCTACAGCAAAACCCGTTGTAACTTCCTCTTCTTTCTCTCACAGTCTCCTCTCTCAGAATACAATAATCACTCTCATACATAGCCGCAATACATTTCCCTCATAAAAGAGGGTTGCCTTCTAGGGCAAAAAACCCTAACATAATCTCTACCGTTAAATCTGCGACCTTATAATGAATGGTCTAGATTTACAATGAAATTACAATATACTTTTATAAGGCAATTTTTGCTTCGGGGGCTTCGCCCCCGAACCCCCGCTTGCCCCCAGACCCCGCAGAGGGGGTACCCCCCCTCTACACTCCCCCGCATGGAAGAGTGTACATACTTCTGGGGTGTAAATACTTCATGGGATATAGACACAGCTGAAAGCAAAGGACCTCTGCATCAGGAAGATAATCAGGCTCCACAACCAACAAGGAGAAGAACAAGTCATTGGACAGAAGAATTTTGTTATGGGGGGTGTGGTTGGGTTGATGAGGTATTTTCAGAGGATGTTAAAGGCCTTGATTAGTATTTTGGATAGAGATGAGGCCAGGATTCTTGTACCCCCTTAGGGTCCACAACGCACCCCAACCAATACTGGTAGCATTCACTGAAAACTCCAAACAGTCATTTTTCCTAAGTTCTTGGGTGCCATGGATGGCGCAGCCACCGATGCATGGTTGGAGAACATGGCGATGTGCTTCGCACTTCGTGACTACACATCCAACATGAAGGTTTTCATGGTGGTATTTTAGCTGAAAGGGAGCTCTCTTCTATGGTGGAAGATGCTCCTCCCACAACTGAACATGGTCGTCGAAGACGTTTCATGGCAACTGTTTGAGGAGTGGTTCCGGAAGAGGTATTTTTCTGAGGAATTCATTGAGAGACAACTCAATGAGTTCAAAGCCTTATGACAGGGTGGTCATATGGTTCCCGAGTACAAGTCATGTTTCATGGAGCTTCTTAGGTATGCTCCACATATGAACACCAAGAATCTCAAGGTCAAAAAATTTATGTTCGGCCTTAACGTCGACATTTGTGCGAAAGTTAAGATCCTAATGCCTCAGATGTTGCATGATGTTGTCCAGAAGGCCCTCCTAGCTAAGGAAGAGCTTATTAGCGGGGGTCAGAGAAGGATTTCTGCAAGACCGACGGCACAAGCGACATTTGGTGTGCAACAACATCAGACACCGGTTAGACATCCATAAGGGTATCGAGGCACTCCAAGAGGATCCATGTTAATGACACCATGGATATCGGTGCCTCGGAAGCAAACTACCACTAGATGACCATAGGACCAGAAACAGTTTCATCCGTAGCAACAGAGGTTCAGGCCTATTCAGCAAAACAAACCAGGGTTCCAAGCTGGTGGGCCATCAGCTTCTACTTCGGGGACTAGGAGTACTAGAACGAAGACCGGATGTTGGACATGTGGAGAGCCAAATTACTAGCATGACTGTCTGGTTGAGAGGACCAGAGTAGTCGGTTCAGTAGGACACACTAGAGTAAGATATTTGGGAAAGTCCCACGGGATTCATGCAGCGGTGAATAACCATCAGGCCGAGTACTAGTCTACTATGCTTGAGACATTAAGTACCATCACTGATGAGACCTATAGTATTTTTATAGATATTGGTGCTACAGAGATATTTATTTATGGTGCAGCACTAAAATAATTAAGTTAAAGGTAGTCAAACAAGACGTGTTCATCTACGTGGAAATGGCTTCGGGAGCCAAGAAAAATGTTGGAGGAAGGGCTACAGACTGTAGCCTCAACCTGGGAGATTGTGTAATGAAGGCCAACATGTACGTCATGATATTAGGATATTATGACTTAGTGATCAATATGGACTGGTTGGAATCACATGATGTGATACTCAACTGTAAGAGGAAACAATTGAGTTTGACCTTTTAATGAGGGACGGAGATGAGTGGTAGTAGGAAGAAACCAGGGAGTTTCCCCAAGGTTCATCTATTCCCTACATCTATGGAAGACTATGCACAAAGGATGCAAGCTATATTAAATATTAGCATCGAATGGCAAGGGAGTGGAGGAAGGACTAGAAAACCTTCCGGTAGTACGAGAGTTTGTGAACATTTTCCCATAAGAGTTACCAGGTTTCCTGCCGAAAGGGAATTGGAATTTACCATGGACTTAAAACCTGGAACTGAACTGATAGCAAGGATGCCTTATCGGATGTTGAACCATGATTTAGAGGATTTGAAAATGCAACTAAACGAGTTTCTGGACCTAAGACTTATACATCCAATTGTGTCACCTTGGGGTGCGCTTGTTATTTTCATACCTAAGAAGGATGGGTCGTGGAGAATTTGCATTGACTACCGTCAATTGAACAAGGAAACGATCAAGAAATAATATCCGTTGCCAATAATAGATGATTTTTTTGACCAAATGAAGGGTGCAACGGTGTTTTTGAAGATCGACTTGAGATTAGGATATACTAGTTACGAATAAAGGAGGAAGACATTCCTAAGACCGCATTCAAGACGAGGTTTGGACATTACGAGTTTACTATTTTACCGTTTGGACTGACAAACACCCCAGGGGTATTCATCAGCTTGATGAATGGGGTGTTCCGCAAATACTTGGAAAACTTTGTTCATGTATTCATTGATGACATTTTGATATATTCTCAAACGAGGGAAGAACATGATGAACATTTGCGCTTGGTACTACAATGTTTATGAGAGAAAACATTATACAGGAAACTGTTGATGTTATTTTTATCAATTGAGGATTCATTATTAATTCATGTTATCTCCAGTGAAGGTATTTTTGTGGATCCAGTGAAGGTAGAGGATATTATCGAATTTCCTTCGTTGACGAACCCACCAGAAGTACGTAGCTCCATGTGTTTAACTGGATATTATCGACGGTTCATCGAAGGTATTTCAAAGATAGAAAATCTTATTACTGAATTGCAGGAAAAAAAAAAATGAAATTTTTATGGACCGAGAAATGCATAGAAGCATTTTGAAGGCTCCAGGAGTTTTTGACGACAACGTTGATACTCAAAGTTCCTAATATGGACAAGGAATTCTTGGTATGCACAGACACATCCAAGGAAGACTTAGGTGGATTCTTTATGCAAGACATTCGAGTGATCTCTTACATCTCAAGGAAGTTAAGAAAGCATAAGGAGAACTACACGATGCATGATTTGGAGTTATTGGCCATTTTGTATGCCCTGAGAGTGTGGAGACACTACCTGATTCGATGAAAATTCGAACTGAAAACAGACCATTTTGGTTTGTAGCACATTTTTACGCAAAGTGACTTGAATATGCAGCAAAGGTGTTAGTCATAAATACTTAGCGAGTACGATTTTGAGATTACCTACATAAAAGGAACCATGAAAAGAGTTTCATATGCATTGAGTCGGAGACCATGCATATTTTTGGTGATACCTCTTTAGACGAACCTTCATGAAAATATTTTAACTATACAGTGTGACGATGACTAGTATAAAGAGGTTAAGGAAAATATCAGAAAACACACCATGTTGGTACCAAAATTTGAGGGATTTACTGTTCACAACGACAAATTAATGAGGTATGATAACCAGATTTACGTACCGCCTACTGACAAGTTGAGAAGTTTGATCCTAAATGAATCTCATAGAGCAGTGTACATGGCTCATCTGGGAGTCACGAAGATGAGGGAAGACCTTAAACCCTTATTATTCTGGAAAGGAATGAAGGCGGACATAGTCAACTACGCGGTTAGAAATATAGAATGTCAGCAAGTGAAGATTGAACATAAACATCTGGTAGGATTACTATAGCCCCACTCTATTCTGAAATTAAAATGGGAGGTCATTTTGATAGACTTTATTGTTGGATTTTCGTTGACGGCAAGGAGGCATGACTCAATTTTCTTAGTAGTAGACACTCTAACAAATACTTCACATTTTATTCCTATGTGTATGACATATTAGGCGCCAGACGTAGCTATATTTTTTATCAACGAGATTGTGAGATTGCATGGTGTTCCTAAAAGGATCATATCTGATTGAGCATCGATGTTTACTAGATGATTTTGGACTAGTTTCCAAGAGGTCTTAGGAACCCAACTTAAATTTAGTACCGCGTATCACCAGAAAACAAATGGGTAGATAGAAAGAACGAACCAAAACTTGGAAGATATGTTGTGTATGTACGTGATGGACCAACAAAAGCATTGGGAGGATTTCTTTCCACTGGTATATTTTTCATACAACAACAACTATCAAAGCACCATTAATATGGCCTCATTTGAGTTTATTTACGAGTGACCATGTCAGATGCCTTTGAGCTAGGATCGACTTGAGGATAGGGTCTTGGTAGGACTAGAAGCGATCCAAGAAATGGAAGAACAAATGCAAATGATAATACAAAGGATTAAAGAAGCGCAAGATCAACAGAAGAGTAATGTTGATGCGCATCGCATTGACCGTAGTTATGAAGTTGGTGATTGATTCTTCTTGTGGGTGAAACTACATAAGAGTTCGATCAAGTTTGGAAAGGTTGATAAACTCTCTCCTAGGTTTTTGGGACATTTCTAAGTTGTGGAAAAGAAAGGGATCGTGGCCTATCGAATAGCCTTGCTTGATTATTTGAGGTGTATGCACGATGTTTTTCATGTATCTGTTTTGAGACATTATGTTAGTAATCCTACACATGTGATTGACATAATTTGTTTATAGGTGTCGAATAAGGGTGTGCTCATGGTAGAGCCAATCCACATTCTAGATCATCGCATTCAAAATCTATGGTGTCGAATAGTCGATCAGCTCAAGGTCTAGTGAGACAATTATAGTCCACACTCGGCTACTCAGGAGGATGCATATGATATGAGCCAGTAGTTTCCATTTTTGTTTGATATTTGGACATTTAGATCTTGTCAGATACTTTATTTATTCCACATATACTGTGAAACTTTGGGACAAAATTTAAAACAAGAGGGGGTGTATGTAACATCCCTCTCTTGTGCACACATGATTTGACTTATTATTTGAGCACACTTGCATGCAAGTGATCCAGTTTAGTATATGGTTTTTTGTTCCGCTTATGGATTATGATGATGATGTTGTTGGATTATGATGTTATGTTGTTTGATATCTATGTATAGACAGGTTCTATTTACGAGTTTCTCCTGAGTGTGTAGGACACTTGAAAGATTGAGGATGTCGATGGCATCAATGGACTTCATTGGACTTTGGATCAAGTTAGGGAGTGGATTGTATACGGTTTGGGTATTTCCATTTATGAATATGTGAAATATGATCAAGTATATTATGATGTTGTTTATGGATCGTTGACATTGTTTTGTTGATGGATGCAGGCCGACGATTGCTTGCTAATCAGACTCACATAAAGAGTAAAGGGGCCATGCACAACAACCAAATATTGAGGGAGAGGTGTGGCAGCATTCCTACCACAACCTACTAGTACTCACGTTGTGGCTTGAATTGTAGGTAAATGATTACCTAGTTTGAGAGATCCACGATGTCGTGAGGGAAGACTAAGACATTCGCTCATGAATATTCTAAGGGGAGCGCAATGAGGCGGGGTCCTTATTCCTTAGAGGCCCTTAGTCTCTCATAAGGTCGCCTAAAGGATTATTAACTCAAAGGGTTGGACAACTACCAAAACCAGTCAAAGGTGAGTGGCACCCTTGGAGCACGTAGTGCATCTTGAAGGGCACGTCGCATAAATAAAATTTGAATAAAGGAGAGTGGTACCCTTGGAGCATGGAGGGCATCTTGAAGGGCACGTCACGATTTTTAATAAAGGTGAGTCAATGAACCTAGGTTCCTAGAAAACAAAAATTTGTTTTGACATTGTCGGACATAAAATAATTATTAATGGGTAATTTTTATTAATTATAAAATCTCCTTAAAAAATTCTAATCCTAGTTTAAATTTTTGAGCCTAAGTCTAAAGTGGGTAAGAAGACTAAAAATTAAATTAAAATTTAATAAACGATGGGGGATGAAAAAATTTCGAGTTAGGAATTGAAAGAGTAAAAAAATTATATCTAAAGATTTAGCTATATAAATGTGTGTAATAGAATACCAAATTGGAAACTAAGATAAGAAAGGAAATAAATGTAAAAATAATGGGGAAGCATAGAAAGGTATCTAGTCTATTCTAATCAAAGAAATTCCCTAAATTAAACACAACTAATTTTTAGAAAGGCATCGGTCATTAACAGGGAAATAGAGAGAATAAAGGGACAACTAGGAGTAATTGTAGGAACGCTTTTAGGATGGGTGAGGGAAATTGACATTTAATTAAATTAAATGGTGGAGTTTTGGTGCAACTAAGGGAATGGGTGACAAGTGTACGGGGGAGAGTAATTCCTAATTAATTTTTAAAAAAAATGAATTAAATGTGAAAATGGTAAGTGGTCACTAAGACAAATTCCATAAAAGAAATGGTTGAGAGGAGGAATGGATCATGAAAGGTATGAGTAAAGATATGCTGCCGGAATTTCTTTAACTAATTTTACTTGTGAGAGTTAGGATACTCGGCTCACGAAAGAGACTGGTAGGTCGACCTTCCGAGGCGAGCTGGGAGCTATATTTTTCTGGTTGTGTTTGTGCATGGCCCATTTGCGACTCGAGGGGCTAAGGGGAAAGAAGAGTACTCCTAACGTTGGTTGGGAGGTACCGGTGAGGTATCAATGATTAGTAAGTGGGAGAAATAAGGAAACGCCAGCTACCGAAGAACATCATCAAGTACATCTGAGATGAAGGTTACAACATTTATCAAAATTCAATATTTGAATTAGGATTTAATTCGTTTAATCGTGTTTTATTTTATTGCTTATTGAGTTGAAAATGTTATGATGGATTAGACAAGCCCTTGTTGTTTTATAAATTCTAGGAGTGATCCGGAATGGATTCTTTGTTTTTTTTTATTATTATTACTGATGTTGAACATTTGTACATAGAATGTTTATCCTCGCCATTCTAGTTGAGATCTGGCCATGAATTTTTCCCTTGATGTGCACCCAGAACTATCCTAATCTTACTCCTTGACGAATTCATTAACCCCGGATCTATCTTTAAATGGATTGATCTACGCTTTTTCTTGGTTATTTATTCGATTATTACCTCTATAATTTAATGCAAAATCGCCCAGCATTCGATATGGTTACTTCTTCAATTTTTACATTGTTTTCTCTGCAGCCCTTGAAGGATCTATCACCCACCCGCGCTTTGAGCAAAATCTACCATCATTTTATCTGGGTACTTCTTCGATTTTTACATTGTTTCTCTGCAACCTTGAAGGAAATATCACATGCGTTGAGAAAAATTGCCCAACTTTGATCTTGCCCTCTTCGAATGAACTTGGAATTTCTCCCATCATGTTACCCATCTCTGCATTTTGAATTATGTTAGCATATCATTGCGGGTGGAGGAAACCCACACAAAATTCTCTTCCAAAAACACAGAGATTTACTCCTTTCACCCACACGGATTTCTCTGCCCAAAATCTCAAATATTTACTCCTTCACGCACATGAAATTATCTGCCAAAATCTCAGAGACTTATCCCTTCACACCCACGAATTTCTCTGCCCATAATCTTAGCGATTTACTCCTTCACACACATGAAATTCCTCTACCAAAAGCTCAGAGATTTATCCCTTCATACCCATGAATTTCTCTACCCACAAGCCTATTGAGTTACTCCATCACGCACATGAAATTCCTCTGCCAAAAGCTCAGATATTTATCCATTCACACACACAAATTTCTCTACCAAGAGCTCAATGATTTACTTCTGTTCACACCCACGAATTTTTTTCTTTCATGCTCAGAAAAATTACCTCTCTTCATCTGCGTTTTAATGTTGCGTTTTTCCTCCCTTTTATCTCTGTGTGGGCGGGAGTCCACCTGCTCGGTGTAGATTTAGTTAAATAATTAGAAAGTTGAATAATATGTAATTATGAATAGGGAAAAAAATTCAGATTTATTCTTTTAAATTAAGAGTATTTATCTAAAAATAAAAAGGGTTTTTAATGCTTTTCATTTAATGCTATTTTCATTATTTAGATATTTGAATTAGTATTGATTTTAATCTAGCACATTGATATAATAGCATGTTTGGATGAACTTGTGTGTGGCTACTGTTGGCGCCCAAAGATAATTTAATGTGATTAACCTTGCACACCATGACTAAGGTTGATGGTGATTGCATCTAATATTGATATATGTAATTTTAGTTGGTCTATAGTTAGAATGTTTCTTAGGTGGTGATCACGCCAATTAATTTATCGTGTTAATGTAGTCGGATTTTTGTGGATGCTTCATAGGTGATTTGCGCCAAGAATTTCTATATGATGTATTATTGGTTATGTAATCTATTTGTCTCTATGAGTCTTAAGAATAATGTGGATGGATGAATTATTTAAGTCATTAGTTTACTTTCCTCGTGAAATTAGCATTGATGTATGACTAGTTAAAGTTGTTAGACGGCTTACATGAATGCGAATTATACCATAATGTATGGTTGTTAGATACTAGACTTCTTGCGCGCAACAGAACATGACGTAAAGAATGATTGTTTAGACGTTGGACTTCTTGCGCTATGAAAATTTGTTCATGTGTAATGACTAAGTAATGGGTTCTCTGGCACCATTGAATTAATGTTGATACCGAAGGGATTGATTGATTATTTCATCTACGCCTTAATTTAATTGATAATTACTTACGCCATGATATATAGTTATGGTGCCATAAAACTTTGGTTAATATTTACCTCGCACCATTGATTATGTTGTGATTAAATAATTGGATTGCTTGTGCATTGGAATAATGGTGGATGCTTGCGGATTGGAATAATGGTGGATGTACAATGATATAGCCTTGATTACTTGTGCACATTGCATTTATGGTGATGCATGATTAGTTTGGTAATGAAATTTACTTGCACACCTAAATTTAAGTGGGCATGTGATTGCTTCGTAATACTTATTTTCACCATGAATTTAACGTTGATCACTCTTGCATCATGAATAAGTTGCAAATTAATCTTGCGTCATGAAATCATGTAAATATATAACTGATTTAGCAACTAGTTTTCTCTTGCGCCATTACTTAAGTTGACTGGTGATTGTTCTAGAATTGTTTACTCTCGCACGCAATGAATAATTAAATGTTGATGTATGATTGATAACGATATTGATTACCCTTTTGTTCCATGATTAATTGATGAATGGGATTGATGGATTGATCTAGTTGATGTTGGAACTGTTTTTTAGTGCGATATAGACACCTCCTTGTTCCTCAGAACAGTCGCCAACCCTGAGACCTTAAATGGTTAAAATCAATTGGAACCTAGGCTTGAGCGTTGCTTATGTGTCATCGAGGTCATAACTGTGCAGGGTAGGTTGGGCGGGTAGTCATTTTATATTCATCATCTAATTCAATGTTGTTGTACATTGTTTCAAGATGATTATGATGTGCTAATTTGCTACACTATTTATGTTTATGTGTCGCTATCCTTCGTTGATGATTAGAATGCGTCATAGTGATTTCCATGATGAGTAGACGGTACTACTTTTACTTATGATGTTGTTGATTAGGTGTCGTTGTGTTGATGTTAATTTCTTAATGCATTTTTTTTTTACATTTTGTGCCTCACTTTTTCTTAGGTGTAACGGAGGGTTGTTACACTCTTACTCTCGTATCCTATCCCCTTATATTACTCCCTACTCCTATCCCCTTTAAGTGATGAAATAATGTGTTAACATGCCCCCCTCTATATATAATAATTTGCAGTTTTCAACATTCACATAAGTTTCTTTGTTCGATCTTCATGCTTATTTTTTAAGTGTGAGCATTCATGAACGTAATACATAAGGTAAGATCTGCTGGCTTCACCCACCTATGAAAATGCGTCGTCATATGGAGACGATTTCTTGCATCGGCTTGCTTGCTAAGTTCGTTTTTAACTCACTATCACTGAGTGAGGCTAACGCAACTCACTCTCACTAAGGCTGGCTAAGGCAAGTTGTCATGCAATCTATTATATCCTTCAAACCAACATAGTGCAAGGCCTCATTACCTGACAATGGGTAAGAGGATGGATGATGGGTAAGCGAGTCAATTTTCACTGAAGCTCCCAACAACACACGTTGACCCATAAGCGATTTACCCAGTCCCATTTCGGGTCCCGGATAGAGATTGAAACCCAACACCTCTCAATGTTCCAGTCTTAGCATAGGATGGTCAAAAGGTTTGAAAAAACCACAATTCCCACCATATCATCGATAAACGCAACACTCCAAACGGACCCACGCAACACCCTGGGGCCATCAAGAACGCAACACTGGGGGTAGAAAATGATTGTCGGTAATAAGGCCCCGGAAGAATGCTCCACCAACTGGATAAAATGCGTTGGACCATGGCTGAATGGATAGGTATGATCCATCGGGTTAAAGAAGTCACGGTGTTATTAGGAAAACAAAACAACGGATTTCCAGCCATTTTGTTTTGGTTGAACCAAGCAATCAATCAATTTCACTGCATCCCTCCACCTTAAGACAAAGGTTCCTTCCTTCATAAGTACCCCTCCTTCGAGCCAACAATAAGGAAATTCCATTTTTCCAATATATATAATTTGTCGATCCACTATCATGAAGGAGTATAGGGAAGGAGGAAGGGAGGAAAGGATAGATTTAACTCTATATGTATGTGGGCGGTATCTCGTTGTTGTTACTTACAATAACAACATCAGTAGCCATTGCTTTATATGGAGCATAAGTAGATCCAAAAGTATATGGAGAAATCTCCAAACCACATTTTTCATTTCCAAATAGAGAACACAGGTAGATAGCATCCATTTAATAGGGGATACGACCAATCTCCGGACCCACAGGTAACTAACCGGTAGTCGTAGGGTCAATTCCCACATTATATTATTCATATATATAGGAAAAACTATATACCTAATTTCACTTCAAATTTTGTGAGATTTAGGTGTGGGAACCTTGTGCTACAGATCGAGTGGAGTCATTTCGTTTCTAGCTATGGAATTCCCAAGACAACGATGCGGAACTAGGAGTGGGGAAAATCAAATGGCTAAGAGGAAAATTTCCCACGCATCTTAGAAGGGAATCTGAAGGGGAGTTGGCTTGGGTAGTGCAGATACTTTGATGGGGGTAGTGCAGACACTTTTATTGGTGGAATGCAAACACTTTTTGGAGAATCATATGTCAATGTAATATAACTCCATTGGGAGAAAATGTTATGTCATGGTTTCCATTTCTTAGGTTCCAAGTTTTGTTTCTTTCTAAGGAGGAAGGTGTCGTGCTTTGTTTCTTCTAATCATGACATGCATGGGCCTTATTGATGGCTCTGGGAGCTCTGAAGAAGCTAGTACTAGTGCGTATGAATCAACCGGGTCAACAGAATATGAAACTTATATAGGAATGGCTCCTAGGTATAGGACTCGATATGTTCTATCAATGGCATGTTCTTGGCCTAGTCCCTTTGATTACATGGTCTTTGCTACAGATGTTGGATTTTCTTCTGTTGTATTTTCTTCTAGTGTATCTCAATCTACACCTGGGTCTCGATATAGAAACTCTTAATCTGAAAGAAGGAAAATATAGACCTAACCTTACGCCTTCGGCCTGACCTTACCCCCTTTGGGTATCTTATGTACTTACTTCCACTAGTGTCTTTTGTGTGCTAGTGTCTCTTTTGTACTTAAAATCTAGATTGTACAAGCTATACCACACTTACAAGCTATCAATGAAAAGCTATGAAATAGGAGGGAGATCAGAAATAAGAGTTAATATCATGACCATGAAATAGGAAGAACAACCATGAGATTTGATAAGGAACTCCAAGACAAGGAACAACACAACCTTTCTCTTTGAACATATCTGTTGGTATCAACCGGAGAAGGCTCGCTGGAATCAAGGTATTGATGCAACCATGGGAACGACGCTAGAGAGATTTTTATCATTATCAAATGTAAACTTATAGATTTTGTGACATCACATTGGGTGCGACCTGATATCCAAACTATGTAATCGATCAATCACTCTATCAATAACTAAATAAAATGTTCTCGGTCAAGATAACCCAAAACAAGCAAATATGGAAGTCATATCTCATGTCTCTCCCTCATCTTGGTTGTAAATAAAAAAATAAATTGCTCACTTGGGCCCACAAATCTACCTGCCCTGTGAGGTATCTTTTTGTTTCAGACCCTGAGACACAAAATATTCCTTCGTCTGATGCACGAAACCTCCACACATAAATCTATCAAGTGAGCCTGTCATTTGTTTCTTCTCCTATTCATCCTGGTTTGATTCTTTTTATCAGTGCACATCCATTCGTGTTCTTAGTAGATCTCATGATCTACCCAGCAACATCCCACCTGCTTGCCATCAATCTCACTCCAGTCATCCCAACTCTTATTGCAAGATCCATATCAGAGTTGTTGTTGAATGAAACCGCACAAGCCATTGATCAATCCATCCCCAGAAATTGAGAGCATGCCCAAGCAAGAATCGTATCAACATTTGAAATGTTGTGCCCTCCTTTGTCTTAAAGTCAAATTTCACATTCTATCCAGATGGAACTATAACCATGTTATCAATGGGAATAGAAGCGAACTGAAACCATGATACAAGGTCCATTTTCACACTTCAGGGGCTTTCTTGGGTCAAGGAGGACACATAGAGCATGTAAATGACCATTGATAAAGCTTTATCCCAACTCTAAAAGGGATTCTCTCTATTTAATTGGTTGTTTGTTCCCCTCCTTTAGGTAATCCTACATGCACTCTTTAGGGGCTTGATTGGGTTACCCTTAGGGAAACCCATTGCTCAACATAAATTCCCCCTCAACATACCCTCCCCACTAGCACTAAAGCTGCATAAAGTGTTCTACAAAGCCCAGTCCTGAAGATCAAACCCGAAAAGCTCAGTATATCAGATCGTAGTGAGGATCTAGTCGTGCAAGCTATCCATTCTAATGATCAAGGAGCTTCTCAGTCTATTCCATTTGTAGTGAGAAGACTAGAAGGAAAAATTGACACACGAGGAACCATCCACCCCCCACCCAATTAACGGAAGGCGACTGCATGGGCGGGTGCGCATATCTCTACCTTATGGATGGAGGCGAGATATCATGACCAAATCAATTTTCATAGAGAGCCTCTTGATGAGTCAGGGGGTGGGGCTCCATTCGTTGAATCCCTTATGGGTAGACAAGGGAGTTCACCCTAATTATTGGTGATTGGCGGCTTGAACCACAACATACGCCATATCCATATTTGTCACCTAATATAATGAGTAGCCATATATTCTATGATCCATCTGATCAGTGAGACTACCACTCGATAGGACATCAGGTGTTGTGGCCTTTTGATCTCCTATTCAATTTATTTTTCGTTGGGATCTTAAGTCAATTTCACCTAATCACATAGCCTAGTCATGGAATCCACTGCTTTGCAATATGGGGGATCAAGAAACTTACTAGTCTATTCGATCTTAATCATGGGAGAAAGGGGTAATAAAAGGAAATGGAATTAGTTGGGTAAGTATAGGGGGAAGGAATATCAATTTGGGATAGATTAGGTCTTCAGGAGATCAAGGAGAGACAGACTGATCATGAAGGGTTAGATGGTGCGATGACTGAAGTATTTGGGATAGAAAGGAGTGCATTACCCCCCAAATGAGGGAGATCAAGGAGAGATGAGCCATCAAAGGGAGGGTTTTACAGTTGGATGGATTAGGTCCGAGGGGATAAATGAATCAACCACGCTTTGCTTTGGGCCCACTACCAGAGCTATTGTTTTTCCCATTTCCATGGCTAGCTTAACTACTCCTCCTGTATGATCTGATTATGTAAGCTACATAGGCCACATCATTCAAGCAAGTTCCCTAACCAATAGAGAGGCCCTTTTATAAGAGGCAAGTGTTATCTTTCCCTTTCTAAGAAATTGTAACTTTGATAAGGAAACCATTTGACACTTAGAATTGAAAACACCATAATGAGAGGATAGGGTTGTAACTATCCTTAGCGTGCACTAGCGGCTCTACTTACTGAAGTTTCTCCTAAAATAATTCTTAGAACGAAGTCTCTCCAACTCCATATCTACAATCTAAAATAGCTAGTACTAATTCTATGACTAAATAAATTCTAGAAAATGAATTGACCAAAGTGACATTTTCAAGGTATAGTCGACGAACTACAAAAACATGATATGCCATCTTAAGGTCCGTATTACCAACTATGAAAAAATTGGTCCATAATACAACTAATATGTCAATGAAAGGTTTGTAATTATTGATACCTAGACTGCACATACTATTAACTATTCTTCCTCTGGCCGAGCCTTCAGTTAACATGCAATCGTGTATGCTACCAAGCCTTGACTTTTCATCTTTTACCAGCTCACCACACATGAACTTAGTCCAGTAAGTAATTCATGGGCTTCCTAACACCTTGCCTTCCTTCATTAATTGTTCCTAGGCACCAATGCTCTTGCTCGGGACACATTGTCAGAGGGAGGTTCCCTTTCCATATCCAATCCAATGGGGGTGTTACTCTCCTACAATGATCGCAATTGAAATCTCTTTGAGGTGAGATCCTATTAGCACCACCATTTCCATGGGAAGAAAATAATCAATGGGAAATCATCCAGTGGGAATAAGCCAATGGGGGCTTCTCTAGTGGGGGAATAATCTATGCCCATTCCATCGTATTATGTCATTTATGTTCTAGATATGAAACCAATGTGCCCTACCATTATTGGTCGACCCTGGGTTAGAGAAATTATAGGTGATTTGGTCAATCTATGATTGAAATCCCTAGATTGGTGATCAGAATAGGATTGTTCCACTGGATTGGGATATAGAGCAATAAAATACTATGTAGATTGTGCTTATTCCATGATTTTTCACTATTATGGTATGGGTTCTACCGATTTCCTAGATGGACACTTCGATTGTTCTCACTTGGTTTTACTAGGCTACAACTATGTCTAATCTTTTGACACTTTGACTAAACTCTGTGGTATTGGTTCGTGGTGTACTTAGTATTACGGTCACATTCAGATTAAACTAAACACTGGGTCATGCAGTGACCAAAAGGACTAGAGTGTTTCACTACTCACTAGTGATCATAGACCCAGTATTTAAGTGTTTCCTTCACCTCCATTCCAAGATAGCAACTACAGTGCTTAGTTCAACATCCATAAATGAATAAAATGCATACTAGATCAAAGACTCCAACTAAATCACATCCATAACCACAAACCAATCACAAAACATAACGTTGTGAGTATGAATCAACCTATAGGTTACAACTTAAAGATGGGAATGAGTAGACAAAATCTAGAACTCCACCATAATTTGATGAATCAATCACAACTAGTCATTGTTGAACGACTTGGGCATGGGCGGGAATAGTGAAGCTACTAGTTGATTGAACCTTCACACAGCTAACCGAACCTATCAATTGAGTGCTTACGTGTCTCTTTCTCTTTCAGTAATCACATTACATGCACTACTAGCTAGGGCCTTCATAGAGCTCAGGGTTAGGTTGGTCCTGCTTCACTGGTCAACACTTCGCAGAGCCTCATCCTTCTTCCCTTCTTCACAGAGCTAGATCTTCTATTTTGTTTGGCCTGCCACCTCAATCCAGTAGGATCAAATAATTTTTCTCTTTCTTCCCCTCAAATCCTGATCTTAGCTAGTGGTGACAGTTTGTTACGGTTTTCCTTAATGAGTGGAGGGAGGGTGATTGATTCATTCCTAGATTTTCTAAAGGAGCAGAGGGAGCTAGTGGTGATGGATATTCCGTCCTTATCTCTATTTTTCCCCTACTAGTGGTGTTAGTTTTTTATAGACTGACATGTCGTACCAAATCACTCGAGCTCTCTCTCCTGACTTACCTTACTAGGCAAGCAGAGCTAGTGGTGTTTGTTAGGGTGGTTTTATCTCACTGACCCAGTCGAACTTCTTACCCACTCGAACTTGTGATTGATTCTCGGTAGAGAGGGACAAGCAGACTGGCCCTATCTCTAGGCATTGAACCTGTTGAATCGATATTATAGACGTGATATGAGATGTGGATGCAAACAAAATAGTGGCCTTTCTACACTCAATTGTGGATTGAGGATCGAGTGTAGGCCCTATCGTCATTTATGCACTCAACCATTTTCAATCAAGGGTGTTGAGCACATAAATTATATGTACCTTGATCTCCTCAATCGGTCGAACGCATGACCTCGACCTCAATCTAAAGGTGGTGTATGGGGAAGGGAGGAACGCTCCACTATATGGGGCTAGGGGAACCGAAATAGAGGTGACCATAAGAGATGGTAATTGTTAGAGTGTGAAGTGGTCTATCACTATCAAATGGGGTAGGGGCCCTAAATAAATAGAGGGCAAGGGTGGTAAATTCTCCTCTATGGAGTCTTTCTTTCTCCTTGGCCTTATTCTCTCTCATTATCTAGTTAATGAAATGAAGGAGATAATACGTTAGAGAAACACTTTGTAAGGTAATATATTATATGGAGTTGGACCATTAATCATAGGAGATCCCCATTGACCCTCATTGCCATAGATAATTGATGATAGCTACTAGTTTATTCACTTGATGCACTCAATACAGGTAGGTGGACATGGCCATTCATAGTTGGGTAGGCTTGGCTGGATACTCATCACCTAAACTAGTTGTTCAGGTAATGAACTAAGAAAAGGGAAGATTTCATCTCACCCGCCTAAGCTTCTTATGCTGTGGAAGGAAGGAGAAAACTGAAATGCATGAAATGAATTGATTTTCCCATAGAAAAATTAGATCTTGTCTTGGATACTCGAATGGGATACTCTACTTGGACTTCTCTATTTTTAGACCGTGGCCTACTCCACTGAGATACTCTTCTCAAATAGGCTAGGCTCTTGTTTGGAGTGTTTTTTTCCTGTGTTCAGTTTGATAAGGTCCATAATTTATTAGGTTCTAAGTAGTATTCATCTATCCCATCCATGCCAAAGGATTTGTCCAGGACCTAACTTGAAGCGCTCGATCACCCGCCTATCGAATGCAAAAGATAACTTTAAAATCATTATCTCCTTAAGACAACAGGAAGAAGAATCCCATTTCTCTACTTTCTTGATCCTCTCCCTCCACCCCCCCCTTCATCATC
>ML778054.1:95247-141274 GCA_009831015.1 Picea engelmannii | reverse complement strand
GGTCAAGGATCATTCCAAACACTAAGTCAGATCAACTATCTGGGTCCTTGTTGGTACCCAAAACCAATATACACAAGCCTCTTTTCTCCTAAGGCATAGGTCCTGTGAGACTCGTGGGCTCCTGTTAATCCCCTGCTCCATAATTTGTAAATTTGAATAACAATGGGCACTAGCTCTCAGGGATAGGACCTTTTCCCCATGCAACCTCAGGCTATGACCCACGGTTGAACCTCCACAAGCGCTTTAGACATTTCAACCGCAACTGTAACCTTTTCCCCTAAACTCTGAACACAATGGGTGCGAGGATCAAAGGTCCGCGTCACTACCCTAGATCAATGACTGTGATCTATTCGGACTATGGCCTTTGAGATTCTTGAATTCACCAACCTTTGTTTCTCCCGATTAGCGAATCGTAGAAGTGTTTACCTAGTGCCACTTGTCATGTCTCAATGGACAGCTCTGATGACCTCGTGACTTCAGCTTCATGAGTCCTTTCACCTTCACTCCTCTATTCCTCTGAAGTGCTTATGCTCTGGAGTACGAGATCTGGTGACACCTGTCCATTTCGCTTGGATGACCCAGATTTGCTTCAACTTCCTCTCTTCGGGTATTCTCCCAAATTTGCACCTGCTTTCTTCTGGAGTACCTGTCCTCTGAAACACGTGGATATCCATCAAGCATCCTTCTAGATCCAATGGTCTAGATCTTATCTGCCCTTTGCGACATCATGAGGGTTTCTCCTTTATCCACGCTAATTCTTCTGAAGTTCCTTCCTGCGAACTCTCGGATTTGTTGCCACCTGTCTCCTGACGATCAATGATCAGGATCTACTCCGCTCTTAGGAGCTTCAACAGTTTCATATTCTTCTCCACATAGATCTTCTAGAGATTTACCTTATGTACCCTTCAATTTGTTGCCACATGTCCTTCTGATCCAATGGTTTAGATTGACTCTGCACTTCTCCCTTCGAGAGTTTTTGGATCCTCGCTTCTCTGCTACTCTCTGGAGTGTACAACCTCCAGAGTGAGGGATCCTCCTTCATGTGTCCCTCTGAATGATAGACGGTTCAAATCTACCTTGGTACTTCTGAACTTCAATGAGTCCGCTCTCCTTGTGCACTTAAAAGGGTTTAAATCTCGTGCACTTACCTCTAGATCCAACAACTATTGGTCCCTCGTGCCTAGATATGAAGGATAGGATATGATCCTCTCCTCATCATGTTCCCTTGGATGTTTGGACATGGATTCAACGGTCCAGATCTCTTTGTCTGCAGTTGATCTGAAGCTTGTTGTCTCTCCTCCTCCTAAATTTTGGATTTCTCCCAACTTGGAAGAATTTTGTAAGTGTTCAAAGGTTTTGGCCTTTGAACCTTCTCTTGGGAACTCGAATTCTCCAATGTTTGACTCTAATCCCCCTGTTGAGCTTATGCTTGCTCAATCTCTAAGGGACTAGACCCTTCTGCATCTTACAAAATACTTTTTGGTTCCTTCCTAGTACGTTCTATGCTCGTCCTCTTAAGCTTGTAAAGTGAAACTACTTTAATTCTGGTGCACTCTTTGTGCTTGGATGAGCCCTCGGATAGCTTCATACTTTCAACACTTCATCTAAGTGTTGGTTTGGTGCACTCCTTGCACATATCTTCCTCTTGAACCTTGAACTATTTCATTTTCAATGACACACTCCTTGCATTCACTCAATGCACACTTGTAGAGCTTCCCCATAGAGTATTCAGTGACTATGATTTTTATTCAACCTTCCCAACACTTCAGAATGTGTTTGTCATGTGCACTCTTTTCACTCGCTCAATTCCCTCCTGGCAGAGCCCTACAAAGTTTTCAGCAACTATGAAGTATCTCTCTTGTCTATCTACTAGAGTGTTCAATAACTCTGGGGTGTCTTCTTTGTGCCTTCTCTCCATACTCCTTCCTACACAGTATTCAATAACTCTAAGGATCTCCTTGATTTTTTATTTATCCTGGTGTTCCCTCCTGACACGTTCTCTTCTGAATTTGATTTGAAATTTAGATGTGCACTCCTTGTGCTTGCTCACAGAGTTTTCAATACCCTATTGTGCACTCCTTGCACAACCTAAAGAACCTGGAACAAATCCACAACTCCCAAACAAATAGTGGAATCTATCTTAACCCTGCATATGGAAACCTATCATGCATCTACAACATGCATTCATAAACACACAGATAACATTCACAAAACACATAAACACACAAAAAACTCATAGGCGGGAAAAACTGCTCTTTGTATTAACATGAATCTATGTTTACAATGTGTGTAATCTCATACTTCAATTGAGTCTCAGCTCTCTCCTCTCCTTACTCTCCTTATCCTTAATTTCTCTAATGAAATTTGATACAAAAATCTTTTTACAAAAGAGGGGCTCCTCGAGCCTTTCCCTCCTACTCACCTAACTCTCATTAATTTACATTGAATTACATTCAATAGCCATCTAGTCCGAATCAGATATAGATCCCATCATCCTTTCGGCCATTAAAGGTGACCTTATCTCATGCCTACACAAAGGCATCGACTTGGATATTCCATCCTTACAATATTTAATTTAATTAAATATTACATTGGAAATTAAAAAATGAGAGTAAAACGAGAGGGTTGGTGCCTCTCCCCTCCTTGAATGCACTTTGATGTGCTGGAATGTTGGCGTGTTGCTGAGGTGGAGTGATGCTTTTGCATCATAGGGTTAACACCAATGCCTACCTATTCCCTTCAATCCCTACCTAGTGCTAGTTTCAAACTTCGGGTAAATTGCATGGATAACTATGGCTATTTTCATGCAATTTTACGCTACTTTCCAACTATAAAGTTGTATTGAACCATAATGGGATTTATCGCTCACTTGACCATAGGGTCCCCCACCAAACAATTATTTTGGATCATCTTCCTTCCAACTTTATGTCATTTAGAATCTAAAGCCTTTTCATGACATCTTTATCCTGTAGCCATTCTGAACCCTCTCTCCTTACTAGGATATAGAGAGACAACTCACTAAATCTTATTTAGTAGGATATCTTGAACCAAGGATTGATGGTTTCCACTAAGACTACAGAGAGGAAGGAAGATGATCGATCCAACTCTAGTTTGTTGTTGGGTGTGTTTTTCGCCCCTAGTAATACATGGTATAACCAAGCATTCTTTGACGTAGTTAATAACAACTAATTAATCCCCAGTTCCTCTACACAAAAAGGAGTCTCTTATGTTGGTGGTGGTGGGAGGTGATTATTATAAAGATAAAAATAAAGAGGATGGAAATGAGAAGAACATGGTGAAGAAGAAAAATAGCAGCTTAATGAAAGTGGCAGAACAAGATGAGCCTAAGTTGATCCTCTACTACTCCTATTTCGGCTATTACCTCCCCTTTTATCTCTTCCCTTATAAACTTTTACTGATGAGGCCATGTCTATTGTATATTCTTCTGTCCCTACTCCTATATATTAGGGTTTATTCCTCTTTCTGAATCCTTGTCTACTAGTACTCTCCTAACCCAACCAATCCTATTCTTCTATTCCACTTGTGACTTTACCTTTAGTATGTTGACTGCAAGTAGCAACTCATTGGTTTTATGCTAGTATTAGGATTTGACCACGACCCAGCCTTATTTCCAGTGTTATTCTTTCCAAAAACTATTGTTGGAGGAAACAATGGAACAATAAAACCCCTAATCACTACCCAGCTACCCAACTATGCTGAGACTGAGATACTCTAGCTGCCTTGACTTAAAGATGTTAAACACATAACATAAATTTTGACTGAAATCAAGATTTTGAATTAAATAAATATAACTGACAAAACAACGAACCAGTTTATCGCATTTAGTAATTTATCACATTGAGTAAAACAATTAGAACAAGTGGTATCTCCCACCCACTCACCCAAACCAAGAAACACCCATTATAAGGAAGAA
Organism: Picea engelmannii; assembly: GCA_009831015.1. Classification (NCBI taxonomy): domain Eukaryota; kingdom Viridiplantae; phylum Streptophyta; class Pinopsida; order Pinales; family Pinaceae; genus Picea; species Picea engelmannii. The sequence goes on along the minus strand of ML778054.1, from coordinate 137,340 downwards.
CACCAATCAAAAGGACTCAAAACCATCAACAACACCAATCAAATGTCACATACTCACCCGCGCCCACCACCCCAACAAATGAATGATCAATTTCAGTGATCCAATCACAACAAATTCACAGTAGGTGTGCCATCAAGATGAAAACAATGCATAATATAATAAGAACAAGTGTCATTTCCCAAGTGAGCAGGGCCAATCGAATCAACAATTCCCAACCGAGCAGTTCTAAGTTGAGAGTTTGTAATCTACACTAACGGTTTACCTTGATTCAGTATACCTAGCATCCCAACCAACATCCCTATAGAGCATGAATTTTGAACAAGAAGCTGGGGACTGGAAACTGGTGATGGTGGTGGATTTGCTCACCCTAGTGATCTCTGATCACATCTTGCTATTTGGTACCTTGTAATAATAGTCGATAAGAGTATTTAAAGGCACCCACCATATTTAAAGGAGATACACATGGTATATTAGAGTCTTGAGTGGGATACTAGGATTACACCCTAATATAAAGTAGGACATGGGGTGATCCTTGTTTTAGGAGAACAAGAAAACCCAAATAATGTTAATACGTGCTTTAGGAGAACACAATAATCCCCAATAAAGAAAGTCTATATTGGGCTTAGTATCCCCAAAATATCCTCTATAAATAAGGTATCTACTTGTTTTAACCTAAATAATGTACTTTCTCTAAAGGGGTCAACACCTATATTGATTGTATGAGCTCTTATCTTATGGAAGGAGTTGTCACCAATACAATACTCGTGAGAGGTGGTACAAAGACTCGTTCATAAAAATTATTAGGAAAGGCCAAATTATATAATATAAAGAGTGAGAAGGTGCTTTGGGGTACTAATATTGCATAGCATAAAAATGCGCTCATTTAAGTTTTTAGAGTCGAAAGAAAGGGAGACAAGCGAAGCATAGTAAGTGAGTTTAACAAGCATATTTTTAGTACTAGACAAACTTGAGTACTTCATAAGTATCATTAGTTTTAGTTTATGACCATGAGGTGATATGAGGAACAATTCATATATGATATTAAAGTTTATTTCTTTTCTTTCAACTTTCGGAACCTTGAGACTAGATGGATGATTCTAAGCAATATTTGTAACTTTATTTTCGTTAGCGGTAGATGGGTTAACCTTAAGGATGGGAAGGTATATCTTATAAGGAATTCTAACTTTCCTTAAGGAAGGGAATTCATTGCCCTACCTTCTAACTTGCCAATATTCATAAGATCCATTAAGGGTTGTCCCTCTTACTTTCCTTTGGTCTAGCTTTCGAGTATCCCTTCTAAATCAAGGGCATTGTTTATATAAATACATACTATGGAATCTGGATCTGAACTTTTCAATAACATTTAAAACAAATATTCTAGAGTTACCATACCTTTCAGAATGTTTTTTGTCTCCATATTTATTACTCCTTCTTTTTCAAGTTCTACATCAGTCCTCATGTCCTCATAAATTGCATGTGTGTCAAATACACCTATGTTAGACATGAAGTCAAAAATATGTTGATCTTGCTCAAATACCTTAAAATTACCAATGTTGTAAGGTACGGATGGGGTTGAAACAAATTCAAATTAAAATATTTTCAATCTTTATTCCTCTAGAGGCTCAAGATTTCTAGCTTCCACTGCTAGCGAGTCTGCAATCATGTTGTGTCTTCTTGAGATTCTGATTGGTAATCATTTAAGAGAGTTTATCCTAGTGGTGTTATGATATTCCATCTAGTTACTACAAGTATAGTTCTTGCATCTGTATGTGTTCCTAGAAGTGATGTTCCTACATAATCCATTGTTCTGACGAGAGTGTTCCAACCAACCTGATAGACCAAGGATTTGTCTTCATGGCCTGAAGGTTTCTAGGAAATTATTCAAGGAAACCGCTTCTCTCATCGATGCCTCTTCCATTAGATTGGTCTCGTCCACAATTTGAATCCAAGACTAATCATAGGATATGGAGGTCAGGGGGGGGAAATCCAGTGCAATTGTTTGTTCATGTTGTGGAGCGTTGGAATCCTTAGGCCGTTTCTTCATCTCAAAAAAGTAGCAACAATTATATGAAGCGGTCTGAAGCAAGGTTAAAATTTTCTCGTCAATGGCTTACCAGAGGACAATTCCCCATACTGACATGCACCGAGTTGATTACCTCTTACTTCCAGCCCTATGACACTAGTAAGAAGGGCCCCATAGCCATCTTTCAAGATCACATGATAGACCTATGGGGCATCCTAGACCTAATGAATCCCATGGCCTCACACCCATAACACATATCTTTGTGGACTTTAATGTTTAAAGTTCTTCTCCAAAGCAATGGGTCTTAGCTAGGGAACATCCTTCGTCTTGAGCATCTTCATTATTCCTCATCTTTTTGGGTTGTTTATTTCCATTTCTTTTTTTTTCCTTCTTTGAGGTTATTTTTCTCTCTTCAGGTATTCCCTAGGAACATAAAGTCCTCACACCCTGCAAAAATCTTTGGGGGAACTCCACTAACCAAGTTGGTAGGATAAATACAAGTACCCACCTCGAGTGAGTTGTTGGAGACATCACTCGCCCTAACCTTTCAACATTTAGGAAGGAGAATTCTAAAAGTATGAATCAGACCAAATGACACAAACTTCCAATAAATAGGTACCCTTGATTCCCCATTGGAAATTGGAGATTGTATGTGTCCCATTGGCTTATTCTCATCCCAATCAATAGGGATATTTACTTCAATTTCATTTTCGTCGATAAGAAATTATTCTACTTTATGTTCAATAAGGGTGTATGGTCATCCAATCCCTTAAACAATAGGTGTTTAGGTGGTTTCATTGATCAACATCAAATTAGATGAAAATTTATCATCTTGCTCGACCAAATACTCTATCTCTATTAGAAATCTAGGCACTTTGATGAGTGCTCTTCTCCATATCTAGGAATGTCTCCCTCTATATCTTCCATGCAATTTTGGAATTCCATGCGGCCACTCCCAGGCTCCTTTGGTCTCCTTTCTTACTTGAACGAAATGAAAGTCATGAGGCAAGGAAATAGAAGCACATTATAAGCATGTTAGACATGAATGAGTGAAGGGGAAACTCTCTCGGGTAATGTTATAGTGGCATCAAGGTGATGAACATAAAATCAAAAGATTGCATCCAACCAATCATAGATAAATTTCATGAGATTCCAATCTTCATTATTAACAAATCATTTTGAGTACCCGCTATGAGTTCCCCTTTTGGACCCCCTAAAGGAAGATATTTTATTCACTAGTATAAGATAGAAATGCATGAGCAATGTAGCTTAAGAAATATTCTATAGTCATTCCCACATTCATCCTTCCACGAAACCCACCCCGTACCCCAGCTCAACAAATTAAAAAATGACACTATTCATTCCCCCACGGGACCGATAATTGTGTGTGGACTAACTATATGGCCTTGGGACAAGGGTTGCTTGAGTCGGTCAAGCTAAGGGAAAATCTATTGAGTGTAGTTCTCTACTAAAACATATTTGAAACATAGCAATGTTAGATATGATATGTTGCCCTGATCGGGGGAGCTAGTACTTATGCTCCATCATGTCTGGGAAATATTAATGTTAGGAAATATCTTTTTAATGATCTAGTTAGTGATAATTGTAGTGGTTTCTTTAGCTCTCATATTGTTTTTTACCCGAAGCACTTTTCTCCAATCTCTGAGGTTCCCCCCTTTATTTTCTTTTGGGTCAAGATCGAATAATCACAGACAAAATCATATTCCTTTTGCACAAGGTGTGGAGCCAACAACACACACTGCACAGGAGGAAAAACTAGCACACACTGCATAGCAAGTGGAACAAACACGAACCATGAAACATGTGTGTGTTGAAGAGGGGGGGAAGACATCAACATCCTTTGTAGTGCTAATAAATGGGATAGCTTCAAGGCTTTTCAATCCAACAAGGGGTTTTAGGAAAGAGTGAATGCCCACTTTCTCCATTTCTATTTCTCATAATCACTAAAGGGCTAAGCAAAGCAATTCTGGAAGCCAAAAGTAGAGGAGAACATAAATGTATTTCCTATCTTTATTGTATCATTGTCACATGAAAAGTAAGACAATCATTAGGGAGATAGTTTTTGACATATAAGAGATGAAAAAGTCTCCTGATTGGTTAAACCAACTCTTTGCAGAGCTCTTTTCCTCTCCACTCCTTACCAAATGATGTTTTTTTAGTACTAACCTAATTAAGGACCTCCTACTGGAAAGTTTGTGGGGAACTAACCTTCATCACTCATTCGTTTAGGAAGAAATTTGTCAGCCATACGATATAGCTAGGTGGCGATAAAATGAGGACCTCAAATCATCTGGATTTAGTTGATGATAAAGCTTGCTCAAGGATTAGGTAAAGTTGTCTTTCATCGTTGAATTCTAGCTTGCTTTCTTTTATGATAAAGCTTGTGAGTGAGCCATGCTCTTTTTCCGACAAGGAAGGAAAAGTTCTTGAACTCCCTACTATTGATATTTCAAGGAGACAACCTGTATAATCCTAAACCGGGTTCAGAAACTAGTTGATATGTCCTCCTACTTATTCTATCAAACCTAGCCAATGATTTGTGAAAGAAGTGGATGTCCTTCGAAAAAGAGTATAACTTGGCTTCATTGATGCAGAGAGAAAAACAAAGCCAAGCCAAGGAGATAAGTAAGTAATTAAAAAATAGTGAGAGTAGGAGAACATGCATATATGGTTGACCATGCTAAGGAATCATTTTTCTTTGTATCTTCTATCCTTATACCTGTTAATCAAATCAGATCGACTAAAACTGGATATGCTATCGATAAAGAAAAACAAACAACAACAGGATCTGCAATTAGAGCTTCAACATGTTAGTTATAACCTCAAGAGTGTGTGACTGTACACTACCAGTTGTTCTAACAAGCTGTACCATTCGTTAGGATTTGGTTCTGACTTATTGATTTGGTGGTTTTGTTTTCCCTTTATATCTTTAGACCATCATCTAATACAATGGCGCTCTACATTTTCCTATTCTAGATCTTTCTCTTTTGTATTGTCTATTTCTTTTATAGTTTTTCCATGGTATCATAGCACGGGAGGTAAGACTATTCACAGAGACTAGAGAGAAGTCTGCTAAAGGAGCACTAGAGACATCAGTCCAATAAAGGAGCGTTGGAGCAGTCCGCTAAAGGAGAGCTAGAGACATCACAATGTGGGGAGGAAGATTTGCAAAAGAAGATTCAAGACGAAGAGATTTAAGAATTTGTGGAATCCTTTCTTTGGGAGGAATATGCATAAGTAGTAGAGAAGAAGCTACAATAGTCGTTAGATCGGCCATGGGAACATATATGGGTTGTCACATCAAGCCCATATAGGACATGGAGCACGCAAAGGAGCCGAACAGATCTCGACCATTAGAGTTGTGTACGAGCAACAAAAGTCGTCAGATCAAGGAAAGGTTAAGTCATGACTGTCAGATCTCAGTGAAGGAAGACTGATGGTGAGGTGCCATTACGAATATCAAAGGGAAATTTAAATAGTCTACAAGTTCAGAATCTGTAATCCCTCAAGACCGTTGATCTTTCTATATCAACAGATCAACGATGGACATCGACCCCACAATGGACAAGCATATTTGCATTATGGATATCAGGAAGGAAATTAAAGTGCGATCAAGTTTAGGTTCCAGAATCATTTGTGGTTGTCAATATTCATGGTACATTTAAACATGACCATAGATCTTACAAGTTGAGATGATCTCTGAAAGTTTTAAGTTGAGTTCACAGCTCTCGGTTGCATGTAGAGAAGACAGAGGAGTTCACGTATTCGGTGAAATTATTGCAAGGGTTTCAAAGAAGTCAAAGGATCCTAAATCCTATCCATCGATCTATAAAAAGGACATGTGTCAGCAGATCCTACATTCTGGTGGTATAGCACAGTGCAGGACTTTTGTAGAGAAGGTGTCTAGGTTCCAGAAGTCCTGGAGATCCGAAGTGACTCTGGACCATTGGATCCAAAAAATATGTGTGAGGAGATCTTTTACTTCGGAGGAATTAGAGCACATGTTCTAAGGGTTACTAGTCTCCCGAAGCTTCAAAGAGCGGAGTGCATCTAGACCGTCAATGTAAAGGCCACGTGGCAACAGATTGGAGGAGGTTCGGAGCACCAACACTCCAGAAGAACTAAGGTGTTATGAGTCAAGAACTCTTGAAGTATCGAAGCCCTGAAGAGTCGGAGTAGATCTAGGTCGTTGATCATGCTAAACACGTGGAATCCATCCGACATTTAGATGATCTGACACTCTAGGAGAACTGTGAATCGGTGACAGAAAGATCCCTGAAGGCCGAAGCCTGAAGTGGATACTGACCACTCGTTCAAAAGACATGTGGACCATTGGGATCAAGCTTACATCACTCCATAGCTTACATCACTCTATAGATTTGGCAATCCAGAGTTTTTTGCAAGTCAGTAGACAAGAACTCTCGAAGGCTGGAGTTCCAAAGAAGATCTTGGTCGTTGGTTTGTCGAGGTATGAGGGCCTTTGGATCTGTGTATTGTGAATTAGAGCGATGGAAGGCTATGAAGCCCGAAGTCCTGAATTAATTGTGGGTCGTTGATCTCAAATCAATGAGGGTCATTGATCTTTTCTCTTGTTTGGGACTTTGCCCATTCAGTTATTCAGAGGAATCGAGGTCTTAATTTATTGAAATGCACAGAGCCCTAGAGCACCTAGTTCTTTCCCTTGGTCATATGAGGCTTTAACGCCAAAAAAAAATGTTAAAAAGGAATCCCTAGAGTGCTTAGTTTTTTGCATTAAACAGTTACAGTCGATAAAGAACGCATCTTAGAGCTCTAACTCTAAATGATCCTGTGCTCGGATAATTAGATCCAACAAGAGCGATACCAAGAAACAATAATTTCTTTGTAGCTTGAGCTTGAAACTTCATTGGTGTGTTTGGTCCCTCAAGGACTTGGTTTTACGTCCAAGAAATAGGAAGAGGACTTGTCTTCTTGTATCAAGCGATATCATACGTATTTTTTCATCCCTGAGAAAGAACATGAAAAGTAATAACAAATTGTTTTCTTTTCTGGACTTTTTTTACAAAAATGGCCACCTCTAACCATTTAGGACCAACACAAGGGCCAATTCTTCTTGAAAGAACTATGAATTTTGATCTCTACGAATGAGATCCTTCTTACAAGCATAGGAGTGCTAGGATCCATTGGATCTTGGCTATGTGGAACTAGATCCAGCAGATCCAGCTGCCATGAACAATCAAGAAATATCTTCTTAGACAAAATAGAGGAAAAGAGAGAATAAGACCAAATTATGGATTCCAAACTCAGTGGATGACTCGATTTTCTAAAAAATCACAAGTGTTGTTACCTCAAAACAGGCCTAGTACATTTTCAGTACAACCTACCATGGAAATGATAAGGTCAAAATAGTCAAGTTGCAGACCTTGAGGACACATTTTGAGACCTTAAAGATGACAAAGTCTAAAAATGTTGATCAATTTATGACCAGAGTCATGGGAATTGTAAACTAGATCAGGTTGACTGGTGAAGCCATCCTTGATCAAAGGATTTTTGAGAAATTCCTAAGAATTCTTTCAAAGAAATTTGAGATGGTTGCTACAGTCATCCTTGAATCCAAGGATCTCTCAAAATTTTCAACAGATGAACTCATGGGTTCATTGTTGTCACATGAGACCAGACTGCATCTAAAAGATGAGTCAATAGCCAATGATTTCAAGACTCAATTCACCTTCAGCAGAGGGAGAGGTAGAGGAAGAGGTCATAGAGGAAGAGGGAGAAGTCCAAGAAACCATCACTCATCTAAAGGTCACACACATCAAAATCATAATCATAATTTCCATCCTCAAAGAGGCAGAGGAAGAAGATCCAATGACAAAGCAAGCATATAATGTTATTACTACAAAAAGTATGGGCACTATGAATATGAATGTAGGAAGAAGCAAGAATATGATCACTCAAGAACATCCCATGTCACAAATCATGAAGGAGACACCTTTGATGGGATGTTTCTCTCATGTCACAAAATTGAAGAACAACACAAGGACCTCTAGTTGTTGGAAAGTGGATGCAGCAATCACATGATAGGTAACAAAGATTTACTTTGATGAATTGACTCTTCTATTTCATCTGATATTACACTTGGAGATGACTCTTTAGTCAAATTTCAAGGCAAAGTAAATGTACCTATTCTCACTAAACAAGATGTAAATAAAGACATAAATGATGTCAATCATGTTCTAGATCTTAAACATAATTTGTTAAGTGTAGGACAACTAGTTGAATATGGCTATAAGGTACTTCTTGAAGGAGCATAATGTAAGATATATGACAAACCTCCTAGCATAAAATTGATTTCTTAAATCCACGACTTAGAATAGGATGTTTCCCTTTACCCTTAGAACTACAAATATTATGCACAAAGTACATCCACCCCCAATGAAACTATGATTTGGCATGCAATATTTGGACATCTACCCTTTCAGAGTCTAAGCCTCATACAAAAACACTCCATGGTCAAAGGTCTACCTATCTTCAAAGAGAAAAATCCCCCATGTGAGTCTTGCATTCTCAGAAAATATAAGATAACTAGCTTTCCACAATCCTCCACTCAATCTAAACAACACTTAGAGATGGTTCACAATGACATATGTGGACTAATGAAAACAAAGTCAATAGGTGGTAGATTTTATTTTCTAACATTTATTGATGATTTTGGAAGGAAAATATGGATCTATTTCCTCAGACACAAGTCTGAAACCTTTCCAAAGTTCAAGGCTGAAGCTGAAAAACAGAGTGGGAAATATGTGAAGGTTCTCGTGTAAGATGGAGGATGAGAATACTATTCAACAAAATTTGCAAATTTCTGTAAATCATAAGGAATAATCATGCAAACCACAACCAGGTATACTCCACAGCAAAATGGAGTGGATGAGAGGAAAAAACAGACTATAATGAACATGGCAAGGACCCTTCTCAGAGAGAAATGTCTGTCAAAATTATTTTGGGTTGAAGTTGTAGCATGCTCAGTTTATCTTCAGAATAAATCCCCAACCACTAGTGTCAAGATGAAGGTCCCTCAAGAAGCATGGAGTGGGACAAAACTAAATGTTGCACATCTTAGGACCTTTGGATGCATTTCACTCACTTACATACCTTATGAATTGAGGAAGAAACTTGATGATCGAAGTGAGAAAGGAATTTTTGTTTTCTACATTGAGACATCCAAAGCTTATAGACTCTATGATCTGATTTCAAAGAAACTCATTCTCAGCAGAGATGTCAAATTTCTTGAAAATCAGTTCTGGAGTAAGTCTGAGAATTGACCTATGGAGAGTCAAAATCCATTGTTGCCACTTCCTGAAAACATGGAAAATTCAGGAAAGAAAACACATCAGCCTGTCCTTCCAATATTGTAGGTACAAGGACATCCTGAAATTCCTCAAGACAGTTCTTCTTCAAGCTGAAATTCATCCTCTGAAATTCAAAATCAACGAACTAAAAGCTTGAGAGAGATCCATGAGTAGTTGGATGATATTGATCAACATAATATTTTTGCATTAATGTCATGTCAACCTAAATCTTTTAAAGAGGCAACTAAAGAGCCACATTGGGTTCAAGCCATGAACCAAGAAATTGAATCCATTGAGAAGAACAAAACATGGGATCTTGTTGATTTGCCCAAACATAAGACAAGTATTGGTGTCAAGTGGGTTTACAAAACTAAACTCAATGAAAAGGGACAAATTGAAAAACACAAAGAAAGACTTGTTGCCAAAGGATTCTCATAGCAACCAGGCATTGATTATGGTGAAAAAATTTCTCCAGTAACAAGGTTGGACATTGTAAGGACTCTCTTAGCCATAACATCTCAACACAAATGAAAAGTATACCAGATGGATGTCAATTCAGATTTCATGAATGGTGTCTTAGAAGAAGAGGTCTATGTGGATCAACCACCTGGATTTGAAGTCAAAGAGAAGCCAAGCAAAATGTATCAATTGAAGAAAGCTTTGTATCGCATAAAGAAAGCTCCAAGAGCTTGGTACAACATAATTGATACTTACATGATCAAGAGTGGTTTCAACAGAAGCCCAAATGAGCCACCTCTATACACCAAAACATATCAGCAAGGTAAAATTCTAATTGTTTGTCTATATGTTGATGACATGATATATAATGGAAATATTGAGTTAACTTGTTTTAAACATACCATGAAATCTGAGTTTGAGATGACAGATCTTGGCATAATGAAATATTTTTTGGGGATTGAAGTTGACCAATCAACCAAAGGGATTTTTTTTTCTATCCGCAAACGTATGCAGTAGACATCATCAAAAGATTCTACATGGAAGATTGCAATATAGAAAAAACTCTTATACCCCTAGGCACAAAATTGAGCAAGCAAGATGAAGGCCCTACAGTGGATTCTACTTTGTACAAAATTTTAGTAGGTAGTTTGTTGTATCTTACATCAACTAGGCCTGATATTATGTATGCAGTCGACTTTGTTTCCCGATTCATGGAATCTCCCAAAGATTCTCACTGGATGATGGTGAAAAGGATTCTGAGATATGTTTCTAGCACTCTCAATTTTGGTTTATGGTACACTCTATCTGAAGATAATCATCTTTCTGGTTACACTGACACTGATTTTGCAGACAACCTAGATGACTAGAAAAGCACCTCAGGGTATGATTTTCACCTGGGAACGAATTTGATTTCTTGGGCATCGAAGAAGTAGCCCATTTTCTGTAATGTCCCCATCTTCCTAATCTCTCTAGGAGAAAATTTTGCTAGCATAATTGAGTTCCTGTGGGCTAGGGAGGAAAATAATCAAGGGAACATGAAGAATGGAAAAAAAGTCAAGTGGGGTTATTATCCCACATTCATAAGAGAAGGAAAGAAAAGATCAAGTTAGAAGTATAGATAGGAGGAGTCTATCATCAATTCTTATGTTTGCTTATTGAGAAAATAATTTTTGGAGAGCTCTTGAAAAAAGACTAGGGTTTTCTGGAAACCCTTTAATTTGCTACTGGTTTCGGTGTTGCAATGATACACCCTAGCTAGCTTGGAGAAGAGATCATCCAGATTTCTTCCTTGGGATTCATTGACATCTTATATATTCTAGAGGCAATCTTTCTCTTTCATTTGTGGTTGAGTTTCAGTGATAACGGCTTATCTTTGGCAAGGAGGTCGACTAGATCAAGAAGGTCAAGTTTCTCTATTTCCTGAGTATCATTCTCTACTATGGGGTTGAGTTTCCATTGTGGGATGAATTTATTTATTGTTGGGTGAGTTTAGTGATAGAGAGGGTCAAAACACTGACTACAGGAGCGATTTCTTACTTTTTGGGTGCTTTTTCCACTTGCTGGGCACCTTTCTTACTCGTTAGACACCTACTTCTGGAGTTCGGTGCAATATTTTTCAAGTGTGGACACTATTTATTGAATCTGGGTGCTCTTATCAGCATTCTCGGCACATACACTTCCAACTGGAAGCACATTCAAGGAAAGTACAACATTAATCCCTTCGTGAACTTAGTTACTTGCTTCAAAGGGGATGTGCATCTTGTCTGGGCTAGTATTCCTATGTTTGGGTTTGAATTTGTGGAGTTGTCCATTACTATTACCCATAAACTGTTGTAGTTGCAAAACATATTTATTTTCTGGGTAGATCTCTTCCAGTTACTGATATGTATTCATTGCAAAGGTTGTTGTATACATCACCAACCACAGAAGCAAATTTATCAGCACTTTTGCAGGGGCAGCCAACAAAGTTTACCGAGGTTCCTCCCATGTTGTTCCTATTTACTATTTATGCATGTATGTGTTGAAGTTCTAGCATTTTGATGAACTATTTTCATTAGTAAATAAAAGACAACAATAAGGTTATGATTTAATTGGCAAATTGTGCCATACATATTGGTGAATGCAAACTGAAAATACAAAACATCTTAAGTGGACAAACTATTTGAAGAAAGATGTAAGCCAGGTAACTAAGAAAATCACAAGATAAATCTACAAGGAATATTACATTGTCTCAATATCTTCTGCATAGGCAGAGTATGTAGTTTCTACCTCAACTTCCTGTCAAGTTGTGTGGTTGAGAAGACTATTGAATGACATGTCACATACAAAAAAGGAGCCAACTCCTATCTTCTGTGACAATACTTCAACAATTTTTTTTTATCAAAAAACCATGTTTTTCATAAGAAAAGAAAGCACATTGACACTAGCTTTCACTTCATACACGAGCTACTCAATAATGGTGAACGCACTCTTCAATTTTGTGGCTCACGAGACCAGCTTGTAGACATCTTTACAAAGCCGTTGGGAAAAACAATTTATAATTTTAAGAGACAACACTTGGGCATTACCAGTGCTGATGTTTGTAACTCTTGAGTTTAAGAGGGAGTGTTAGTTATAACCTCAACAGTGTGTGATTGTGTTGTTCTGGCCAGTTGTTGATAAATTGTGAAGCAAGAAATGCAGAGAAAGATCAGAACATAAAAATAGTATTCAGTATATTAGGAATGTAAGGAGAAAGTACAATGAAAAGAGTTTATGAAGTGATACAATGCAAAAGGAAAATAGCTGAGCTAAATAGGCTCAAGCAAATCAAGAAATGAAAGTACAGTTGGGCAGGACAACTGGCAGTGTACAGTTATCCTGTTGAGGTTACATTATATTTAACACTCCCTCTTAAACTCAACAGTTACAAACATCATCACTGATTATGCCTAAGTGTTGTCTCTGAAAATCAAAAATAGATTTTCCCAGTGCCTTTGTGAAGATATCTGCGAGATGATCTCGGGAACCACAGAATTGGAGTGCAATGTCACCATTATTGACAAGCTCGCAGATGAAGTGAAAGCGAGTATCAATGTGTTTTCTTTTCTTGTGAAACACATGATTTTTGGATAGAGCAATTGTTGAGGTATTGTCACAGAAGATAGGAGTTGGATCCTTTTCTGTATGTGACATATCTTTCAATATTCTTCTCAGCCACACAGCTTGACAGGAAGTTGAAGTAGCAGCAACATACTCTGCCTCTGCAGAAGATATTGAGACAATTGGTTGCTTCTTTAATGCCCATAAAATCAGGTTCGAGCCCAGGTGAAAAGCATGTCCTGAGGTGCTTTTCCTGTCATCTAGGTTGCCTGCAAAATCACTATTTGTGTAACCAGATAGTTGATTACTATCAGATTTAGTGTACCATAAGCCAAAATTGAGAGTTCCTACAACATATCTCAGAATCTGTTTCGCCATTTTCCAGTGAGAATATTTGGGAGATTCCATGAATTTGGAAACAAGGCTAGCTGCATACATGGTATCAGGCCTAGTTGTGTAAGATACAACAAACTGCCTACTAAAATTTTGTATAGGGTAGGGTCCATTGTAGGGCCTTCATCTTTCTTGCTCAATTTTGTGCCTAGAGGTATAGGGGTTTCTGCTGGATTGCATTCGTCCATGCGAAATCTTTTAATGATGTTTGTTGCATACTTTTTCAAACAGACAAAAATGCCTTTGGTTGATTGATCAACCCCAATCCCCAAAAAATATTTCATGATGCCAAGATCTTTCATATCAAACTCAGATTGCATGGCATGTTTAAAATTGGTTAATTCAAGATTTCCAGTATATATCATGCCATCAACATATAAACATACAATCAAAATTTTACCATGCTGATCAGTTTTGGTGTAAAGAGTTGGCTCATTTTGACTTCTGTTGAAACCAATTTTGATCAGATAAGTGTCAATTTTGTTGTACCAAGCTCTTGGAGCTTGCTTTAATCCATACAAGGCTTTCTTCAGCCGATATACTTTGGTTGGCTACTCTTGGACTTCAAATCCAGGTGGTTGATCGACATAAACTTCTTCTTCTAAGAAACCATTTAGGAAGGCTGACTTGACATCCATCTGGTATACTTTCCATTTTTGTTGGGCTACTATGGCCAATAGAGTCCTTACAGTGTCTAATATTGCTACTGGAGAAAAAGTTTCACCATAATCAGTACCTGGTTGTTGTGAGAATCCTTTGGAAACAAGTCTTGCCTTGTGTTTTTCAATCTGCCCTTTTTCATTGAGTTTAGTTTTGTAAACCCACTTGACACCAATACTTTTCTTGTGACTTGGCAAATAAACAAGATCCCATGTCTTGTTCTTCTCAATGGAGTCAATTTCTTAGTTCGTGGCTTGAACCCAATGTGGCTCCTTAGCTGCTTCTTTAAAAGATGTAGGTTGACATGACATTAATGCAAAAAGATTGTGTTGTTCAAAATCAACCAACTGCTGATAGATTTCTCTCAAACTTCGAGTTCTCTGATTTTGAATTTCAAAGGAGGAGTCTCTGCTTGAAGTTGAGTTATCCTGAGAATTTTCAGATCGTCCTTGTACCTGCAATCTTGGAAGAACAGGTAGAGGTATTTGTTGTCTTGAATTTTCTTTGTTTTCAGAACTTAGCAGCAATGGATTTTGACTGTCCAGTTGTTGATTTTCTGATTCATTTCAGAATTGATTTTCCATAAATTTTACATCTCTGCTTAGAATTAGTTTCTTGGAGATTGCATTGTAAAGCTTGTAGGCTTTAGATGTTTCACTATATCCAGTAAAGATACATTTCTCACTTCTATCGTCCAGTTTCTTCCTTAATTCAGAAGGTATGTGAGCGTATGCTATGCATCCGAATGTTCTTAGATGTGCAACATTTAGCTTTGTCCCACTCCATGCTTCTTGAGTGACTTTCATCTTTAGACTTGTGGTTGGAGATCTATTCAATAGATAAACTGAGCATGCTACTGCTTCAGCCCAAAAAATATTTGACAAACTTTTCTCTTTGAGAAGTGTTCTTGCCATATTCATTATTGTCTGATTTTTCCTTTCAACCACTCCATTATGTTGTGGAGTATACCTAGTTGTTGTTTGCATGATAATGCCTTGTGATTTGCAGAAATTTGCAAATTCATTGGAATTGTATTCTCCTCCTCCATTGGACCTGAGTGCTTTTATATATTTTCCACTCTGTTTTTCAGCTTCTGCCTTGAATTCTTTGAATTTTGAAAAAGTTTCAAACTTGTGTCTGAGAAAATAGATCCAGATTTTTCTACTGAAATCATCAATAAATGTTAGAAAATAAAAGCTACCACCTATGGACTCTGTTTTCATTGGTCCACATAGGTCCATGTGAACTAGTACGAGATGTTGTTTGGCTTGATTGGATGACTGTGGAAAACTAGTTCTCTTATGTTTTCCAAGTATGCAAGACTCACATGGGGAATTTTGTTCTTTGAAGATGGGAAGACCTTTTACCATGGAGTGCTTCTGAAGAAGACTTAGACTCTTAAAGGGTAGATGTCCAAATCTTGTATGCCAAACCATTGTTTCATTCAGGGTGGATGCACTTTGTGCATATGGTTGAATCAGATTTGCAGTTCTGAGTGTAAGGGGAAACATCCTATTCTGAGTCATGTGGATTTCAGAAATCAATTTTCTGCTTGGGATTTTGTCATATATCTTGCAAGAT
Organism: Picea engelmannii; assembly: GCA_009831015.1. Classification (NCBI taxonomy): domain Eukaryota; kingdom Viridiplantae; phylum Streptophyta; class Pinopsida; order Pinales; family Pinaceae; genus Picea; species Picea engelmannii. The sequence continues at coordinate 121,794 of ML778054.1, read as the reverse complement.
GCTCCCTTAAAGAGTACCTTATAGCCATGTTCAATGAGTTGTCCTACACTTAGCAAATTATGTTTCAGATCTGGAACATGATAGACATTGTTTATGTCTTTCTTTACATTTTGTTTAGTAAGAATAGATACAATTCCTTTTCCTTGAACTTTGACTAAGGAATCATTTCCAAGTGTAATATCAGATGAGATTGAAGAATCAATGCATGAAAGTAAATCTTTGTTACCTGTCATGTGATTGTTGCATCCACTGTCCAGCAACCAGAGATCTTTAGGTTGTTCTTCAGTCTTGTGGCATGAGAGAAACATACCTTCTGAGGTTTCTCCCATATGATTTGACACATGTGCTCTGCCTGAGAGCTAATCTACTTGCTTCTTCCTGCATTCAGATTCATAGTGCCCATACTTTTTGCAGTAATAGCATTGTATGCTTGTTTTGTCATTTGATCTTCTCCCTCTGCCTCTTTGAGGATGAAAACTCTGATTCGAATTATGTTGTTTGTGTCCTCCACTAGAATGAGGGTTACTGTGATTTCTCCCTCTTCCTTGGTGACTTCTGCTTCGCCCTATGCCTCTCCCTCTGCTGAAGGAGAGTTGCGTTTTGAAAGCATTGTAGATTGACTTATCTGTGAGATGCAGTCTGGTCTCATGTGTCACTAGAGAACCGATTAATTCATCTATTGAAAAACATGACAGATCCTTGGATTCAAGGATTGTTGTAACAACCATTTCAAATTTCTTTGGTAAACTTTGGAGGACTTTCTCAACAATGCGTTGATCAGTGATGGCTTCACCAGTCAATCTGATCTAGTTCACGATTCCCATGACTCCGGTCATGAACTGATCCACATTTTCAGACTCTATCATTCTTAAAGTCTCGAAATGCATCTTCAAGGTCTACAGTTTGACTGTTTTGACCCTGTCATTTCCTTGGTAGGCTGAATTAAGGATGTCCCAAGCCTGTTTTGAAGTACCAGTGCCTGTGATTTTTGAGAAAATCGAATCATCCACAGAATTTTGAATCCGGAATTTATCTTTATTTTCTCTGTTCCTCTGAGTTGCCTGAGCAATTCTTTGTTGGTTTGTCATGGCAGCAAGGTCTGCTGGATCTAGTTCCACATATCCAAGATCCACTGGATCCCAGCACTCTTGTGCTTGCAAGAACGATCTCATTCGAAGAGACCAGAACTCATAGTTCTTTCCAACAAGAATCGGATCTTGAGTTGGTCCTAAATTGCTAGACGTCGCCATATTTAAAGAATTTTAACAAAATAGAAAAGAAATGTTTGGTTAGTTTCATATTTACCTGTCTCTTGTGCTTAAAACGGGTCTGCTAATTTCTTGCAGTGACTTCAGAACTCTGCGATTCAAGATTTCGTGAGTTTTGACTTTCCGAGTTTTGGCTTCGCGATTCTGACTTCGGGACTTCGTTATACGAGTCCTCCGAACTCTTGTCTCTCCAACTTTCGGTCGCAGAAACGCCGAAGAGAGCTTAATGGCCTTGGATTGGCCCTTGATCTCCGTTCAATGTGACTACACGCCTAAATTTTAAAGTGCTAACGAATTTTCACGATTCGGAGAATAGCGATGCCTGTGCCGGTTCTTTGTCCCTCAATTTGCCAAAATCTGAAATATCATGGCGCCTATTCAAACGCCTTTTCGGGATTTTGCTTTTCGGGACTTTCAATGTTGATTTTCCCAACTTCTTGTCTCTTGGATGGCCGAAATGTCGAATCCATAAATATCTTGGCGCCTTTCCTTCTCTTACATCTTTTCACGATTTCGCGTTTTCGGATTTCGCAATACAAAGTGGCCCGGTCCTCTGTTTGCGGGATCCTCAGTATGCGAAATGCCGAAATTTCCCTTTAGACAATTCAACGATCCAAATCTTCCTATGATATGACGGTCCAGATCCTTTCGGGATTTCATGAATCAGAACTTCGCGTTTCAGGGTATGGAGTGCAGTCTCCTTTGCTCGTTCAACTCTCGATTCCCGATTTCACGATAGTGTTAGATCGATGGCTCACGATCTTTCTCGATCCAGCGGTTCAGATTACGTCGTGATATCGCGATTTGCGAATTCTCACCATAGTATTTTAACCTCTACTTCCTGCAAGTTAGCGAAATGTCGAGATCTCGCTGTGTGTCCCTTGATGGACGGTCCTAACAATTTCGTGACTTCGCAAGTCAAAATTTCTTCTGTGCACTCCAGAGGACTAAGCCTCGTGCACTTTCTCACGAATCCGATAGCTGTCGGTCCTCTGCGCCAAATCTGGCGGTTGAAAATCTTTCATCGTTTCTGCGCTCTCCTCGTCCTTGCTGCAGTCGATTTGCGCCTCAGGTCTATTCGCAGATCCAATCTTACGGCTGCAACTGCTCGTTCTTGGCTGCTTTCGCAAGTTCTTTGTCGTTCCTACAAAGAGTTTCTCCTAAGGAAAGAAATTCATGAATCTTTCAAAGATTTAAAAGAATTTCATGAGTTCTTTGAAGCTTATTGTTCTCTGCTGCAATCTTTGACGGATTTGAGATATTTCCCAAAATTCTTTAAATGTGCTTGCCTCCTGTAGCTCTTCTTCAAGAATCTTTGACGTATCTGAAATTGTTCACAATTCTTTAAACTTTCTTCTTCCACAGTTTCTTCTTCTTCGATCTTTTTGAGCGTAGGGCACTCTGCTTCCTCGTGCGTGCTTTCTGCTACGATCTTTTGAGCGAAATGCAGACAACAGCTTTCTCTTCAGACTTTGTGAAGTAGCTCGCGTCCTGTGCTCTCGTTCACAGTGTAAGCTCTGCACTGTTTGAGGATCGGGTTGCTCTCCAGGCTGTGTGGGGAGGCTTACAGCTGGTGCTCTGATACCATGATAAATTGTGAAGTAAGAAATGCAGAGAAAGATCAGAACAGAAAAACAATATTCAGTATATTAGGAATGTAAGGAGAAAGTACAATGAAAAGAGTTGATGAAGTGATACACTGCAAAAGGAAAATAGCTGAGCTAAATAGGCTCAAGCAAATCAAGAAATGAAAGTACAGTTGGCTAGGACAGCTAGCAGTGTACAGTCAGCCTATTGAGGTTACATTATATTTAATAGTTGTACCACTCATTAGGATTTGGTTCTGACGTCTTGATTTGGTGGTTTTGTTTTCCCATTATATCTTTAGACTATCATCTAATACAATGGTGCTCTGCATTTTCCTATTCTCGATCTGTCTCTTCTGTATTGTCTGTTTCGTTTATAGTTTTGTCACAACAGACTCTGCTTCAATTTGTTTGTGATAAAACTGCAGTCGGCTAGTTCTGGACCTAGAGACTCTGCACTGTACTATAGCCACAATTGTTGGCCTTAAACCAGTAACCTATTAGTTTCATGGGTTAACCCTACATAAGCACCCATAAATCAAGAACGAGCTTCCTGTAATAGCATTCTTTAATAGCTTCAATGTGTTCTTTAACTCGATAGGCGGGCAGTTGTTTCTAGGCAAGTGGGACAACCCTACTACGGGCCTGGAGGCAGTAAAGAGAATGCAGTTAGGAGGGCGGGCAGTAGGCAGTTCTATTCCTTCTCCCTCCGTATATGTTCTATTAGCATTGGTAAGCATACAAGGCATTCTTTCGGCATATTCTACTTGCAGGCAGGTTTTGGTCTATTTAGGGGAGGTGGTGGCCCTGGAGTGGATACATGGCAAATGAGGGGAAATGAAGGGCAGCCTGAAAGGAAAGGAAAGGTAGTTGGGGTTTGTAATTGTTCATTTTTGTTTTTCACATATATATATATATATATATATATATATATATATATATATATATATATTGAATGAGATATCAATCTCTTTTCGCGGAAAAACTTGGCCTATGCAAAGAACTGGCATGTTTAAAAAATGGGAATGAGTTCTGTAGCCTTGTTGTATATGTGCCAAGTTATTCGATATATAACTTTGTAAAAAGGAGCCAAGATGCTGAACTCGAGATCAATGTTGACGGGATAATCTAGTAATGTAGTTCTCTACACAAGCAAAGGAACATCACGTCCAGGAACGTCCACGGAAGCGCCCTTAAATTGCTATTAGTAAATCCGTATCTGGGCGAGCTAATGGCTTTGATGCTGCTTAGCAATGGATTTGGATATGGATATGAAGCAACCGAGTGAAGGGAAGCTGGTGCAGGTTCAACTGCTGCTTTTACTGGATCAACGACTGATTCAACCCCCAAAGAAACAAAGGTAGTTTCAGCAACAAAGGTAGCAGCATTAACAGGAGCTGCACTGGTCCCTCCGCGTCACCCAATGAATCTAACTGCTCACCACCAGCCAATCGTAACGGGATATGTGACCAGCATTACGCCTCACGGATCGATTTGGTTTTCAAAGGTGCGATAGGCCCCTAAGTGCAGAAATAACAATCCCCCAATTGACTGACTATTGATTTGCTCTCCCTGCCTACCTACGGGAAAAGTATAACCGGAGAAAGCGTCCCAAGTCATCTCGTAATTCATTACCATTCCTGGCCGACCGTCCTTTCCCGTTCAGGAAAGGGGCTAACTCCATCTGTTGGATATCCAAGTCTAGCGGATTCAGGCGCAGATAAAGATCCAGTGGCAGCGGAGCAAGTAGCACCGATTGAAATCGATCCACCCGTCGCAGATTTATATCCTGTGCCAGCATACGCAAAGGCAGGAGTTTCAGTTGATGGACGCTACCCTTGTATCTATCTGGATTCATTTGCCCTTGTAGAGGTAGTCGTGGTGCCATGGGTTTCTTTGGGTTCTCTCCGCGTACTACCGAAAGCAGGGTTTGGAGCTCTTTGATTTCATGGTCTTTTGGTCAATTCAATCTTGATTTATAAAAGTCCGGGGAGGGGGAAGAAAGCCAATTGGCAATGGAAGGTCAATCAGAAAGACAGGAGGGGTCCGCGATCGACATGGTCCCCGATACAACCAGGCACGATTAAGAAGCATCAAATGAGGAGAATTCAGTTGGATGGAACGCTGAAAGTTACCCTCGAAGGGTAACTTTCAGCGCGCGGTTCACCTACCGGAGCCCCGCGGGCTAAGGGATGGACCAGAACCCCAGCCTCACATCACACACTTCGTTTTCAGGAACAGCTTATCAACTCTGTTATTTGCAATAAAGAGCAAGGTCGGGTCAATGGTCGAGCAGTAAGGAAATAATGGTGTTGGTTAAACGTTTTATTTTTTTGACAAAATTAATATTTTTGTTGTTTAAATTGTATTTTTGAATGTATAATTAAATTTAATATGATAAAAAATTTCTAAAAACTCAGATTATACAAATTTAGCGCATATCTAATCATTTATTACTAGATTTCAAACAAAATCAATCAAAAAAAATTGCAAAAAAAAAACCTAGACCAATTTTACAACTAAACAGGCATTTATGCTTCCATCTACACAAGCCAAAATTTTGTTTTACATGTGTGAGGAACCGAACCACAACATTTACTTTCAGCGATAAAGAATGAGCGGATATCTCATACAATAATGCTAGCTTTAGCCGCCATTAATGAGTCGGTGAACCATCTCTACATGCACAACATTCAAAACGTTTTGAATTTACATGTTCCAAACTAGCCACGTCATAAGTTAGTGTTAGTGAGAAAGGTTACAAACTCCCTGGTACGTTGGCAGGGTGATTCAGATTTGATTTCTTGTATGTATCCTTGGTTTTTCTCACGATCATGTAGTATATGTGGCTATAAAGTGATGTATTGCTGTATTTTCATGATTAATTGTTACTTTTAATTATTGGAAATTAGTAACTTCATTGTGTTTGTTTAATAAAAACAAAATTTTAAATATTTAAAAACAAAAATTATTTTATTTTATTTATAATATTTTAATTAATAAATATTTTTTAAAAACATTATTAAAAAAATATTATTGAAATTTATAAAAATCAATATAACTTTTAAGTATCATTAAACATATTTTAACCATCTTTTTAAAAAATATTAAATTGTGAGAAAATATTAATTTGTAAATATGTTATATAATGAAAATAAATCAATTCTATTATAATAACGTCTTATAATATAAAGTTTTGTAAACTTATTAACAACAAAGCATAGTTTAATAATGCTATATAAATGGATAATATCTTTAAATGTCATGACTTGCCTCATTCTTTTGTCAGATATCCAACTTTTATCAGCAATTTTTGGTAAGAATTGTTCAGGTTACAGGGAACCCAATTGCATCTTAGCACTACCTATCATCTCATGGTCAAACTCAAGTTGTCAACAAGTGTTTGGAAACATATTTGTGGTGTTTTGCATATGAAAGAAAATATTAGTGGGTTCATTATCCCTAGTTGAACGATGGTACAACACATCTTACCATACAACTACTTGCATGACTCCTTTTGAAGAAGTATACAAATAAAATATATCGTCGATTCTCTCATACATGCCAGTTGTCTCAAAGGTTCAAGCAGTTTCATAGATGATTTTAGGGGATAAATTTCACAAATGGGCTATTTTTCCATGTTTTTTTCCCAAATATAGATTCACCAATTTTTCTGTTTTTTTCTAAAAAGAATTTACCCAAATTCCATAGAATAAAATTATTTTACCTTATAAATCACAAAAAAATATAGAAACTGTATAAAATCCTTAGGAATTTGAATATTTTTACCAAACTAGCGCCAACCATTTAACATTTTGCATATTAAGGAATAGTGAGATTAGCCTAAGCTTCTACATTTTAATATAAATTTCTATCATTAAAACTATCTGTGGGAGGTTGACAAAAATATTACAATCCGAGAGGCCATTTTTTGTACCCTCAAAGAAAATTTGTTCATGGCTCAGAATCACACGAAGCAACAAGCAAATTAGGGTTGTTTCGAATGTTAATTTTCTCAAGGGGACCTTCTGCAACCTTATAAGAAGACTTCACTCAAAGTCGAACACTGTCAGAAACTTGCTCCCAAATTTTATGGTCCTTATACAATTCTCAAGTGAGTGGGGATTTTTTCCTACCAGTTATCTATGCCCAGTCATTCAAAGCTCCATCCTATTTTATGTCTTGTGCTTAAAGAAAGTGATTGGAGCTAAGTGCCACACTCAAACTGGTTTTTGTGAGTTGGATGAAGAAGGTTCCATTTGGTTGCAGCCATAAGAAATCTTGGACCAACAAGAGCATTGTCTCCATCAGCGCACCATCAAGGAAGTGTTAGTTCAGTGGAAAGATACAGCTCTATAATATGCCACTTGAGAGCTGACCACAATTTTGCAACAATTTTCTCATATCAAGCCCTGAGGAAAACATTATTCTTCAAGGGGGAGGGCATGTTAGGGACCTAACCTCCGTAACCCATGACGTAGGTAGAATAATGTATTTTCCATGTAATGAAGGTCAACATTAGTTAATACAACCTATTTAATAAATGTGAACAAGTGAATGTAAGAAGACCTAATAGAAACTTTCACTTCTAGAAAGATCTTCATCTAGAATGTTCTTTAGAAGATAGAATTAGTATAAATAAAAGTAGAAGGCATGAGAAATTTTTGTCTTGATAATTATTGTAATAAAGTGTTGCTCTATTGGAGGTTTCCCGCTAGAAAAGGCAAGTGAACATTGTTTTCTATCAATAAAGGTATCATTCTTTTTTATTGTGGTTCTCTACAATTTTTGTTTTGCTGGTATTTTTTATAGTATTTTTGTTTCCTAATTATTATAATAGATCTTGTACCTAATTGTCTATGTCTATGTTTTTTATATTTACATTTTGGACTTATAAATAAAATTTGAATTTATATTTTTTTATTTTTTTAAATATTTTAAATCATAAATCTATTGTGTATTAATTGACATATATTATAAATATGACCCTTAAGGAAAAACATAATGTTATACAACCCTTACTAAACATTGCAAAGTGACAAAAACCCTTATTGAATTTGGATTAACTTTGCAATGCAACAAAACCAGTATGACTAAACCCATCATATCTTTACGCGAACATCGCAATGCCTAAACCCAGTATGACTAAACCCATCATATCTTTACGCGAACATCGCAATGTCACGCTCTTCACCAAACTTGACTTTGTGACGAACTTTGTCATTTTTCACATTGTGACGATCATTTCCCAATATTGCAATGTGACGAACATTCCCTTGATGGCAAATGGTGATCAACGATAAACAACCTTGGTCAACCATGATCTGCCATAGTCAACATGATTGGTCTCTCTAGTTGATCCTTGATGGTCAACCATACTCATCCACTTTATATATATATTTTATAATTAAATATATTTATATTTTAGTTCACAAATCCTTTATATCTATGTCTATATTTTTATATTTGTATTTTGAACTTATAAATAATTTAAATTTATATTTTTTATTTAAAAAAAAAAAAACAATCATTTATATATTAATTAATATATATTATATGTATATATGTATAACGATTCATATATACATTCAAATTCATCTAGATGAAAATGACCACTTAGTAATAAAATCTCTCAAATACATAATAATCTAAACTCTTGGGCCTGAAATGAATACAAAAGGTATAATGATGCTATGGATAACCCAATATCCAATAATATTGTTAGAAAAGGAGCTTCTCCATTATTTCCATAAAGTATGATAATGTTATGGATAGCCTAATATTTAATACGAGTAACAATGTTAGCAAAAGAGTTTCTCCCATTATTTCCATAAAATATGATAATGCTATGGATAACCCAATATCTAAAACTAATAATAATGTTAACAAAGGAGCTTCTCCCATATTTCCATACATATTCAGCTCCATAAATTAATATCTAAAACTAATAATAATGTTAACAAAGGAGCTTATCCCATATTTCCATACATATTAAGCTCCATAAATTATTGTAGAGCTTTGCACTGTAAAGTCACTGAAGAGAAAATTGATCTCATTTATTGTAAAGTCATATATTATTGTAAAGTCAGTGAAGGGAAAATTGATCTCATGAAAGTTGGGATCAAGAAATGAAAACTACACATTTATTCTCCAATCCATCCTTACTCTATATATATATATATATATATATATATATATATATATATATATATATATAACATTAAATATAGAGTAATATAGAATATATATATATATATATATATATATATATATATATTTAAAAATCTAAGTTTTCATAATATGTCTACAGTAACCTAACACCACCACATTAATCTTAAATTCTCACACGAAACCAAATGAAATAGAAAAACAAAACAAAAAAAATTAATGGCCATCTGAAATTCTAAAGGAAATGGGAAACCAGAATTTTGAGATCATTCAATAGACAATTTAACGCCCACTTTTTTTGACAGAGGATAAACGAAGTGGAAAACAGGAAATTCAATTAACAGGTGCAATTCATTCTTAAACTTTGACAGAGCTCAAATAGAAGATCTGATGTGTAGAAAAACAGTCATATTTTGGCTAAATTCTTAAATCATTCTTAAACTTTGACAGAGCTCAAATAGAAGATCTGATGTATAGAAAAACAGTCATATTTTGGCTAAATTCTTAAATCGAAAAGTTTGAAGGAAATTTAAATCATTCCACGAGCAATTTAGATTCCAAACCTTAATTTTTTCACTAACGTAGAACATACAATATGCACTTGATCTTACATCTCGATTTTCCCACGGTGATTAATTAACGGGGAATTTCTACACGAAAAACACAAAAATTGGACCTTGCATATTAGATTCTCTAGCTTCGAGCAAGACAGGGCAACAATGGAAAAATCGTCTCATTTCTCAACTAAACTAAGTGAAGCAGAATTGGAGCCATGACAAAAATTCCTTACAAAATTTTCCCAATGTCAACGGACAGACACCTAGATGGGCTACAATTTCTATTTAAACACACAATTCTCATGAGTCTCAGCCCTAAAGCCTCAGATTACCCTAAGATGATATTTTTAGTTCCAGGTTCCCCATAGAAGTTGATAATTTGTGACAGAGGATAGGAAAAACGCTTAATAAAGGCTAAAACCCTCCACACCCCCAAATTCAAACTCCCAAACACAATAACCATGTCAATATTCAAAATCTAGTGTTATTAATTTGCAAGAATTTTACCGTGGGAATGAGAGGGAACAATAATCTGCCTCCACCTTTTGTAGATCTACCAACAAAAGATGCAGAAAAAATCCGTTTCAGTTGGTGACCATTACAGCTTCATTGTGCACAAGATTTGGAGGAAAGAAGACCTCCACTCACTCTCTCCAAAGGATAAAACCTGGATGAAGTTTCCTTCGGTTTTGCAGACAGTGACTCGACAAAATCACAGCAATCCAACGTTCCCAAATGGTCCAATCACAGTAACTTGAGATAATTACAAACCAATCTGTACAAGAAGCTAGGGATTTGTCTCTCCATCTACACAAATTCAATGGCAACTCACAGTTTTATTTTGCATGTGCCAGAAACAGAACTACAACGTTTACTCTGGGTGATCGGATTTTGTTGTGCATTCATAAGGAACGAGCATATCTCTCTTACAATAATGCAAGCTTCCGCCGTGTCCATTGCATCCACGGATTAGATTTTATAAGTCATCTCTCTTGCATGTATCACTCCATGTCTTTGTCATTAGTGAGCCTCATTACCATGGACTCTTAAGTTTGGGATTAAAATAATTTCTGTAACCATTTCTACATTTCATCTCCACGTGTGTTTATGTATGAGTTAAGGTTAGATGAATTGATTTGAGGTGTTTCTATAGTGTTTGAATCAATGACTTCTTACAGAGTGTTTTAACAACTCACTTCACATTAAGCTATTTATTTATAACATTTTAATTAATAAATAAATTATAAATTAATTTATTTTATTTATAATATTTTAATTAATAAAAGTAAACATAATGCTATAATTTTCATATTTCCTATTTTAATATTAACTAATATGTAGCATCACTTTGAAGTAAAAAGTTGTTGATATATATCCATAAATGATATTAAGATAAAAACTTATTAAAGTGAAAATGAAGTTGATAAGTATATATCAACTATTTATAAATTATATTGTTGTTGGTGAAGATAAAGAATAGAATGCAAACTGAAAATTTTAAAAATTACAATGAAAACATAAAGATAAACCCTTAAATGGTATATAAACCATTGCTTCATCTGTCAGTATCAAAGTTATGAAACACACAGAATTTTTTATTTTTTTTATTCTACTTTGTCATACATCTATAAGTGTTTTTATTTTTTTTATTCTACTTTGCCATACATCTATAAGTGTTTAGGGTTACCACAGCATTGAAATGTGACTATTGTTAGATTGTTTCCTTAACAAATGGATTTGGCAATAATCTAAGCAAAAGGATAATGCTTATCAAACTAAGCAAAATTAATGGATTTGGAAAACCATAAGTTTACTTGGTAGAGTCGTGTTCCCCTCTCTCACATTTCTAAAGAAAGAAAGTGGCATTGAATGTCATGGAGCTTTCCTTGTCCAGAGCAATTACTTCGACCCCTCAACACCAGAAGGGCATTCAGATTGAAGATAACTCAGATATGTCGTATTGATTGTGCGATATGCATCCCCTGTTGATGTGAACTTGTAAAAAAAGTAGCTGGAAAATTAGCAGTCGGTTTGTCCCATCGTATGCGCTCTTAAATGTGAAAAGAAAAACCCATAAAAATTAATTATCTGGGAAAAATCTACAGCAATCACTATGAAATGAAAAGGGCATGCGGTCCTCACCAATAAGGATGACAACGTATTTGGCTGTAAGGCCTTTCTCTAAAAACTTCTTTTTCAGTACAGTAATGGAATCGGAGGGTGAATTAGCTGCGACCGTCGAGGAGGATACCAGCCCGTATCTTTTTAATGGATTTGAAAAGCCTTAAAATCTTAAAAACTAAACCCTAAATCGAAAGCAAATGCAAACCAGAAGTTTTGGTTTGGTTTCACGGAGGCCACATGAGATCATTGAACAATTGTACAGTTTCAAACCCTAAATCCAAAGGTATTCACTCCCACAGAATAATCTTGTGAATTTTGATAGACAGGTCTTTCATCCTCTCAAAATACTTTCACATGAATGGGCTACCATAATTAAAAAATATACAGTAATAATTGATCAAAACTTAACTAAAAGTTAACTAAAACTTAAATTGAACAAAACTGTAAAATGTAAAAGATTAATAATAAAAAAATAAAAATTAACTAATCGCGTTTCTAATAATAAAAATATACATTTACAATTAAAAAGTTAATATTGACAATTTCATCCATTAATTTACACAAGACAGTCAGAATATACGAACATCTTTAACTTATAACATGAAAGTTTTTTATCAAAAGAATGATTAATCTATTATCAAAGTAATTAACATAAATTTAAATTTATATATTATTATAAATCAAAGATAATATAAATACTCAGCTTAATTAACATAAATTTAGATTTACCTATTTCTTATAAATCAAAGTTTTTTATCAAAAGAATGATTAATCTATTATCAAAGTAATTAACATAAATTTAAATTTATATATTATTATAAATCAAAGATAATATAAATACTCAGCTTAATTAACATAAATTTAGATTTACCTATTTCTTATAAATCAAARATAATACAAATACTGAATAGTCTAATTTGTTTTGCAGATCATCTTTAGCACATCCRTACAGGAGCGTTTGTTGTCTTCTTGTCCGTACGTGAAGTCCGTAATGTCGTCGGTGCAGTTGGTAATGTCCACTTGTTGGTAGTGTGTTGCTCATTTCAAAGAAACCTTCCTACACCCGGGATAGGAACAGCTACTTGTTGGATGATGTTTAACTAGCACAGCCACTCAAAACTATGGCTGATGAATGCTGAAAGGTGATACCATTGTTTCTTTCCGCTACTGAAATGATGAAATRCGTAAACAAYTKGAATTTGACGATTCAATATAAAATSTGCGGACAACTRGACAACTGGAGAATGAAACGTGCYYACAATCAGAAAATAAAAATGAAACAGACGCTGCCCACAGCAAATCCAAARGTGGGGAACATAATATTTAAGCTGTAAATGCCCTTCACTGTCTAGTCGGGGTTGTGCTTGTTTGCAAATGTCCTTAGGACTTGCCGCCAGAAAGGAAATTGCCCACAACGTTATTTATAGTCCTCATGTTTACCTGCTGCTGGGCTGCCATGGGAACCTGGGAAACGCTCTTGCACTGGCATCCAAGYCCGTTGTTGGATGAGTCCGGTGAGCTGCAAACGTGCTAGACGTTTAGCCGTTCCCTGTGGATGTTGGCGGCGGTGCCGACCATTACAGTGACGCGGTCGTATGTTGTCATGCTTTCAATGACAGTCCCTGCCACTATTTTACCTTGCGCGTCTATTAGATGGGCTCTGAGTCCTATAGCTCTATGAAACAGACGTTGTCCATAGCAAATCTAAATGTGTTCACAGTAAATTCAAACGTGGTAATCTCAAAGGTTAATCATTTAAACGTGGTAATCATATAATGTCACAGTAATTTTAATTTTTAGGTAAATGTTAAAAAGTAAACAGGTTAATTGATGCATTCAAAAATACAAGAGTAAATCACATTCATTGATTTGGAAGGACAACTAAGAATATGCCAGCATCTTCAATTGTTAACCATCAGATTAAAAGGTGATTAATTGTGCCCATTATCAATACATATACGCCTTTCGGCATAATAAAACATAGGTTGTGCATCTCAAAACGATGGCATACGAGCACAATAACAGGTAGGTTATGATATGTGGGGTATGGTATGGTATATTATGTATAGGTTAGGATTTCCTTCATGGCATGCTAGCAAGAGCGGATAAAAGGTGGGGTATAGGGTGTTATGGTATATTATGTATAGGTTAGGATTTCTTTTTGTTTAGAGATTTGATTATTAAAGTTTATAAAGGATTGTATATATTATTTTTTTGCATTTGAACTTATAACTTATTTTGTTTTTAATATCAAAATATATTTGAACTTATAACTTGTTCATGAGAGAGTTTTTTTAATGACATATTATGTATAGGTTGGGATTTCCTTCATGGCATGCTAGCAAGAGTGGATAGAGGGTGGGTGATATGGTATATTATGTATAGGTTAGGCTTTTTTTGGTTTAGAAATTGTTAAAGTTTATAAAGGTGTGTATATATTATTTCTTTGCATTTAAATTTATAATTTATTTTGTTTTTAATATTAAAATATATTTAAGTATATTTAAATTATATAAAAATTACTTTAATAAAATATTAATTTGTAAAAAATAATATTTGTTTTTAATAGTAAAACATACTTTAACYATATTTAAATTATATAAATAYTACCTTAAAAAAATATTAAATTACAATAAAATATTAATTTGTAAATATGTTATATAGTGAAAAGATATTAATTCTATTATAATAATCTCATATAATATAAAGATATAAAGTTTTGTAAACATATTAATAGCAAAGCATAGTTTAACGATGGTATAGAATTGGAATTTCATCAAACTCATTTTAAAAAATTATTAATCGTGATAAAAGAAAGATTTTAGAGAAAAAATTATTCGAAACTTTTGGGAAAAATACATTAGCCTAAAAATGTTGGATTTATTGGTAAGGGTATAGCAATTTTTCACCATTAGAGACTATTGAATGACTATGGAGGATTTTTAATATATTATAAAACGGTGTTTAAAATATTATTTATTTTTTAATATAATTTTATTAAGTTATAATATTTTTATATATCATTCCCCGGATGGGGTGACAAGGAGGGCGATGCGGCCACGTGGAAACGAGCTGGGATGCGATGTCATGATGCCTATCACCTCGCATCACTCGCTCATTAACTCGGCTTAATTATGCACAGGCGCATTCAACAGTCGGGCCTTCTCGCACAAGGGAAGGGTACCCGCATTATCTCGCAGATTTTAATGGAGGATTTGATGGTTGTAGTTACAATAATTGGTATGGGGTTTGGGCTCATTCTGCGAATTGGAACTCCAGGCCGCAGAGCGCTCCCGAGAACCTCCGTCTCACAGAAGCTTTGGCATTGCAGAACGGTCTCTCTCGTCCCACTGGTGTTGTCGCTTCTCCTGGCCACACTACCCACCCTTAGCAGCAATTCGACTTCAATTGACCGCTCCTGGCTCAGACATCGGAGCCTCACCATGCCAAGAATCAGGGGGACACCGCGACGAGGAGCGGCTTGGTATACAGCAGAGTCGCGACGAAAGAGAAAGGCGGATTTTGAAAAGGCTATGGCAATGGCTGCCAGAAGGTGAAGGGAACGACCGCGCACACCTCAAATGGCGGTCGTCGAGGAGGAGATCCCGGAAGGAGGCCTGGAAAGCCCTCCTGAACACACCTTGTTTATGGTCCCGGAAAACTGGAACCCACGCTTGAATTTTGGCTTGGCTAGCACTCAGCAGATGGTAAGCGGTACGCGCAACCAAGGTGACAGCAGCACAGAAAGGCCTTACTCTCCCTGCTACGTGGAGGAAGAAGTTCCTCCCGAGGCCACCAGAGGAGCAACGGGACATCAAACGCAAGGAGCGACAGCGGCCACCAGCCTGGAACAACCACCATCAGTCGACGAGGGCTATATCAATCTCATCTTTGATATGAGGAACCTTTTAGAAGATCAGGTCTTCCGCATTGCAAGACTGGAGCAGAGGCTCGACATGTTCTCCGCAACGCACTCTCGAGCCACGCCAAAGAAGCAATGCCTGACATGTGCCCGAGCATATGCATTCCCAACACGATGGAGGCACACCGCGGTCGACGACACTCACCCTGGCTCCGAGGTTCTTTGATGTTCAGACCCAGACTCTACTTGTGGTTTTGTTCTAATAGTCTATGCCTTAGGACAGATAGTTTTTTATATTTCTTAGTTTTAGATGAAAAAACCAATCTCCTGCTAACGCCTGCTAATCCCGGTTTCCTACGGGCGGGAAGTAGCAGCGCGAATTTTGTTAAATTATGCTTTCTCTGCAACTATGGTGACACCTGGACATGGATGCCCAGCTGTCCCGGTTTCCTGCTCAGGCGGGACAGCTGGCATCACCATCAGCTCTGTATTTTGCCAATGATAATATAATAGGCTCCAACTCTTTTTTACTTAAAAAAAAAAAAAAAATTATATATCATTATATTTTTATTTTTATTCAAAACTATTTATAAAGTTTTTGGATAATAATATGTTTTATTTGAATTAATTTAAAAAAAAAATGAAATAAACATATTTGTAAAATTTGTGATATAAAATAAGATTGAAATCTTTTAATAATGTATAAATATAAAAATTTTAAGTTGATTTTTATCATTTTGTTTTTGTTTTACCTCAAAATTTTTCTTTTCATGTTCACTTCATCATTTTGAATCTTAGTAATTATTTTAAAAATTTCTCTATTTATGTTGATTTCATCATTTTCAATCTTAGTAATTTTTTGAAAGTTTATGTGGATAGCATATTTTTTTTGTTTTGAGGTCCATTTTTACCTCAAAATTTCTCTAATACATTAATATTTGGGCATTTAGCTAGTCCATAAATATATGGCAATTTTCTACAAAAAAATTCCAACATAAAAAATATATATAGTTTTTCTAATCAATAATTTTTATACCATAATTTTTTTCATGATCAAAAAAGAGTTGACACTCATAAATAATACATAAATTATACTTTTTTTTCCTTTGGAAAAAAGCCTAATTTTATCATCTGAAGAGACAAAATTACATTTTGTAGGTGCCTCAAAGGAGCACTACACCTCATCGGTGTGATATATGTGTCGGGATAAAAATACAAAAATTTTGTAGGTTCCCAAGAAAGATTTAGATTTAGTTACATATAATGTTCCTAGTAGGTTGTAAATCTTTGCTTCAGAATCTGCTACTCTGTAGTCTTTGTAGAATTCTTCCAAAAAATTTCGTTGATTGCTTTCAATGTGGATTTTTATTGTTGTTATTGTTCTTCTTGTTCATGATGTGTATCCCATTGTTGTGTTGTTGTGTCTATAAAAGGTCAGTGGTAAAAATTTTGTGAGTTTCCATTTTTGTGCTCTATGATGTCCCAAAGTCCTAGTGCAAGGGGGAGCCCTGCTTTTGAGAGTGCATCCGCTACCATGTTCCTGTTCCTGTAGACATGGGAGATAGTCACTGTGTCAAAATTTTCTAGTAATCGAAAAATGTCCTCCAGAATAGGGAGGAGGAAAATGTTATGACATTTCTAAAGTTTCCTTTCCTAGATCACCACAATCAGTGAACCTCCAAAGACCTGGATGTGCCGCATATCCTTTTATTTCGCAAAGGTAAGTAGAATTTTCAATGTCAAAATCTCTGCATGGTTGTTTGTCCCCTGTCCCAGCCCCAGTTTTGTGTGAAAAAAATGTGATTTCGAAAGGTGTAGTATGAACCCACCCTCGCAAAGTTGGTTCTGTGAGGCTCCATCAAAGTAATCCCATGGCTTCAAAAGATCTACTTGTTCAAGAGAGAAAGTTTTTTTCTTGTTCCATTTTTTGTTTGCGAGAAGTGTGAGAGTATTAAGAGACTTTATGCAATGGTTTTTTCTAGGACTGAAGCTTTGTCTTGAATTTTTTTGTGTTTCTGGCTAGCCAAATGCCCTAGATTAAGATGGGGGGGAGGGATTTTAGTTCTTTGTATCTGGCTTCTTGAAGCCACAATTTCCAGGCTTGTTCCAGGCTTGGTCCTTCCCAAGAGCAATTTTGTTTGAGGTTGGCTGAACTATCCTTCCAAATTATTTGGGTAAAAGGGCAAGTAATAAATAGGTGGTAGATTGTTTCACTTTCTAAATGGAAGAGTGGACATCTACCAGGCCCTTCGAACTTTCATTTTTGTAGTATTTCTCATGTAGGTATTTTCCGATTTAGTGTTGCCCAAAGGAAGAGTTTTGCTTTTTGTGGGCACTTTAACTTCCATAGTCCTTTCCACCACCAAGATTGTTGTTGTTGAAAGACATCCAGAGTTAGTGCAATGTAGCCCAATTTTTGGGCGTATACACATGAGGGATCTTTTTTCCAGAATAGTTCATCTTCTCTGTCAGTAACTCTGATGTGTCCAATTTGTAGAGCTTTGATGTAATTTTTGTAGAGTATTGTGGAAGCTCCAGATATCCCTAGGTCAATTGTTTTCTTCCATCCTTGAGACCACTGTGTTTTTGTAAGAGGGTCTTCCAGTTGGGAGAGTAAGTAGATATTTTTCCCGTGGAGGAGTTTGATAAGATCTGGGGGGAGATGTGAGCGGTCCCACTGCCTGGCCAGGGGTCTGCTCCTATACGGTGATGGTTCCTACGTCCTACTCTCCAAGCGAGTCCTTCTCCAATAGCTGGGAATGAGGAAGTAAGAGCTTTCCAAAAAATGGATACTGAATGAGATTTGGTTGGGGATCTGATCCATTCTTCCAATGATCTCAGGGCTATGTATTTTTGGTAGACAACAGTGGACCAAAGGTTGCTATTGGTGATGAGCCTCCAACCCGTTTTTGCTGCCAAAGCTTTGGAGAATAGGAATATATTTTTGAGCCCCCATCCTCCTAGGGATTTTGTCTTTCTATAAGATTCCACTTTTCCCAAGGCTATATGTTTTTTTCTCCAGAGCCTGACCAGATGAAATGAGAGCATATTTTCCTGATCTTTTCTAGAGTTCCTTTTGGAATCTAGGCCAACAACATCCAATAGACTGGGATGGCCTCTAGTACTGCGTTTATTAGTGTGAGCCTTCCTTCTCTTGAGAGCTACCTAAATCTCCATCTGGATAATCTTTTATCCAATTTTGAGATGAGCCATTTCCAGTCATTTTTGAGATAGTTATTTGGTTTTAGGTGAAAACCAAGATATTTTAGACCAGCTCTGAAATCTTGATGAGTGAAGGGAAAGAGCATTTTGTAAAGATCTTCCTCCTCCCTTTCCAATTCTGAGAAGGAAAGGGTGGATTTTTGTATATTTATTTTCATTCTTATTGCTGACTGGAAGAGAGAGAGTATATTTGAAGGTACTTTTGCATCCTACCTATGTCCATTGCAGAAGATGAGGATGTCATCTACAAAGAGTAAGTGTGTAAGTCTTTGGCTAGTGTTGATATGTATTCCATGGAACTCCCTTGTTCTGACTGTATTTAGAATTTCCTTACTCAGTCCCATGGCCACCAATAATAAGAGTAGGGGGGAAGGGGGCAGCCTTGGCGGAGTCCTTTTTCAAATATGAAGAAAGGGGAAGCTGCTCAATTTTTGAGGAATGCGAAGGATACCGATGATATGAAAGGCATAATACATTTGATGAAGAGAACCTCGAGTCCAAGATGGGTGAGGAGTAGTCTGATATAAGACCAATTTACTCTATCAAAGCCTTGTAAAGATCGACTTTTAAGATGGTGACCTTTGATTTTTTGGTTTTCAGACTATGTAATCCTTCTTATACAACCCCAATATCTTTGTGGATTTGTCTTCCTTCTAAGAAACCAAATTGTTCTTTCGAGATAGACTTTGAGAGTAATGGTTTCAACCTTCGCACAATAGTTTTTGCAATAATTTTGTAAATACAATTGCAAAGAGAGATGGGTCGGAAAACATCAAAGGAAAGAGGATTGTTTGCCTTTGGGATGAGATCTATGAAAGTGGTGTTGAGTCGGCTGTGAATTCTTCCATTTAGTCTTGATTCCTCTATGAATTTGAGAATGTCCTTTCCAATCAGTTTGAAGAAGCTTACGTAGAATTCAATGGTCCAACCGTCTGGTCCTGGGCTTTCATCTTTTTGAAAGCTTTGCATTGTGTCTTTGAGTTCTGTTTATGTAACTTTTGCATAGAGGTTTTGGTTATTTTCCTCATCTACGAAAGTGGGGAATTATAAAACCTGTTTTATGATGTCAGCTAGGTTTGCCCTTCGATCGTCTTTGAAGAGAGTCTGGAAGTGTTTTTTCCCCATAGTTTCTAGTCCTTCAAAAGTGACAGGTTTGTCTTCCTGATCCTTTAGGCTCCATATTGTATTTGTTGCTTTCCTTCCTTTTACATAGGCATGGAAGACTTTTGTATTTTCATTCCTATTTTCAATCTAGATTTCCCTACTTTTCAGTCTCCAGGTTGCTTCCTTGTCGGCCAAGAGTTTCCTTCATTTTTCTTCAAGGGTTTTAAACGCTTCACGAGATGTATTCGAAGAGAAACCAAAATCAATATTTTGGTAAATTTTTCTAGCTGGTCTTCAATGATTATTAGTTCCTGCTCTTCTTCCTTCTGTTTTGTTTTTTCCCATGGGATGACCAGTTTCTTTATTAATTTTAAGTTGTCCATGAATTGTATGGCTGCTGGAGTTTCTTCCAAATATAGGAGGGGATACTAGTTGCCTATGACCAGCTTTTGGAAACTACCTTCTTTAAGCCAGTTGGCGTTGAATTTGAAAGGGGATGCCAACTTTTTTGATCCATTATTGAGGGTTAGCCAGACAGGTGAGTGATCTAAATCACCCATGCTTCCAATCCATTGTCGAAACTGGAGTGGAAGAAGAGAGAGTGTTTTTGTGATCAGAAACTGATCTAATCTTTTTTCCACATGTGCATCCTCAGTTCTTAAATTCCTCCAAGTGGGGAGCAGTTTGGTTGGAACAATGTCGATGAAACCATTTGTAGCCAATAAGTGGATAAATAAAGTTGTTTGTGGATCTAGGTGGGCTAAGGGGCCCCAGCTTTCTGCTTCGCCAAGGGATAAGTTGAGATTTTCGTTGATAATCAGGTTTTCTGCCCTCAAGAGATTCTTTTTGAAGAGGGTTTTCCAGAAGTGTATCTTATCTGTGTTTGGCCCATAGATATTTAGAAGCTTGAAACTCATTCCTAGTCCTTTGACTAGTACCTCGAGTCCCAGACATGAGTCTGAGGCCCAAGAATTTAGGTGTAATGAACCACAAAAATCACCATAAAAAAAGAATTATTCCCATGGCATAAATCAATTTCGTTTTAATCTTATAATATAAAAAAAACAGGAATGATTCAATTCTGACCGTAAGGGTATTATTACACCCCTCTAATCTACTTCGAATAGAAGCTTCTGTGGGTAAAAAGGAAAAAAGTCCCTCCATGATTTTGTTCCTTCCCTTATTCCCTGCACCCTTCGAGCATACTCAAAGTAAGAGGGCGATACGAACTTAGCTCGAAGGAGCCTCTGTTGTTCAGAGAGAGAAAAGGATATCACCCTGAAGTGTTCAGAGCGAATCTAAGAGCAACATCGTCTCATAGGGGTCAAGATCCAGTGGAAAAATGCCAAATCTTCCTCGCCAGACATCTTTAGGAGAACGAATAGTGATAAAAATGTCAGGAAAAGGACGGAAATCCAGTGGATTGTTAGATCCCATAGATCTGTGCAGAAGTTAAGGCTGATCTATCAAAGCTTAGGAGGGTAACGATCAGATGTATTTAGAGGAATGGACGGTGGAACATTCATCGGGAAAGTACCGAAATCCCATGAACCGTCGGATCATAAAGTTCTACGCTGATGTTAAGGATGATCCTTCCTAAGCTTAGGAGGGTAGAAACCATTGGATGAGGAACCTCCGAAATGTGAAAGGAACAGGTGGGACTCGCATTTTGAGGTTTTTGGGATTTTGGACTTCGCGAGTTTCAATACTCGAACATCAACTCATCGCAACTCGCGAAAAGAGAAAAGGGAACAAGTGGGACCCACCTTTCGGGGTTTCGGGGTTCGAAGTTTCGTGAATTCAAAGCCTAACCTCTACACCCCAGAACTCCCGAAATCGCGAAAAGTGAAAAAGAGGAAAGGTGGGACCCCCTTCGGGATTTCAGGATTCGGAATCCCGTGACTTCAACGCCAAGCCTTTACACACCAAAACTTCTGAAATCGCGAAAAGTGAAAAAGAGGAAAGGTGGGACCCGTAATTTTGGGATTTCAGAACTTGGGGTTTCGGGGTTTCAAATGTCAAACAACAGCGCAAACATATACCGAAGCTCCGAAAAGGTAAGGTGGGACCCGAAATTTCGAGACTTCAGAACTCAGGGTTTTGGGGTTTCAAATGTCAACAACCACGCAAGACATTTCCCGAGGTTCCGAAAAGGTAAAGTGGGACCTGCTACTTCGGGATTTCAGAACTCAGGGTTTTGGGGTTTCAAATGTCAACAACTGCGCAAGACATTTCCTGAGGTTTCGAAAAGGTAAAGTGGGACCCGCTACTTTGGGTTTTCGGGATTTACGAACACATGGTGCATAAACACAAAAGAAAAGGAAAAACCAAAAAGCGAAAAGTGGAAGCTTCGGGGTTTCGAGATTCGGAACTTTGTGAGTTCAGAATCCATACATCAATATACATGAACCTCTGAAATGCGAAAGGGAAGTTGGACTAAGTGTTCCTGTAAAAAAGTTAAGGAAATAAAAACAAACGCAAAGGGAGAGAGAGCTCCTACTGTAACTCTTCACACTAGTTCCATCACTCCTTGGTCTTTAACCTTTGCGGGTATTCTCAAACTTCATTTTTTGGGAGAAAACTTACTTTTGTTTATGGGAGACTGAGGGTGTAGAAGGATACGATATACCTTTACTTCACAGAATTCTGAACGCCTAAGGACTTAGGAAATTTACATGCACAAAGGGACACAAAGGATAAAATTCTCTGTATAGGGTAAATTCTATAATATCCACTCAAAGCCTCTTTTAAATCAATGCATTAAAAGTCAACAGTACTAGATCTGTGCATCTATGAAAATACATAGTTAAGAATATCATTCCATCAGAGTTTGGTAATTATAATTTGATGTTCTGAGGGATCTGAGTTTGGTTTTTTGGGGGTTTAACTACCAAGAGGACCTGCCCTATTGACGTTAAGCTCCTCCTTTCCTTACTTACTTATAGGAATATAAATTACAGGTACATCCATCTAGCATTTTACTCACAGGAGGAACCATTTTCCAAAGTTTGGATGGTTATTCCGAACTTCACGATGACAGACAGAGTAAAAATAAAAACAGACTTCATCTTCCATTACCAGTAACTCTACTTCGGCAGATAGATATGAACATTCTAGCAGAGAATGTAAACTATTCTAGTTCATATTTATAGGATACATGACATCGGATGAAAATATAGCCATTCATAATAAAAAGGGATAGATCAACATATATGAATCCAATCCGCGGGAAGACAAAGAGAACGACCACGTTCCTCCCAACCATAGAACAGGGAATCCAAATCTACTTGCCTGATTCACCCCCTAGCCTGACCATGAATCCATGAGGGCGAACTTGGAAACTCCTTCTTAGCAGTGTCCTTCAATTCCAACAGTTCTCCTCTTGTGTCACACTTACTCAACAGTTTCATAACAGCAAAACAATTATGTTTCAACAAGATCCTCTTGCCTCACACTCAATCTACAGTGTTCATAACAGCAAGAGAGAACAAGAATCCTTTCCCTGCATACTTGGCAGTGTCCTGCCTCCTCGCATATGCTATTTATTCATTTTTGCCCAGGTCTTTTCCCTCCTTTAGGGATTTTCCCAGCTTTTCTTAATCCCTGATTTTCAGGGGCTGCCATTGACCAAATCTCTGATTTTCCACTTGTAATCATCAGCCCAAAGGCAGTTCCAATTTGTTCCCCACTCATGGAGTCATGGTCAGTTGATTTTAACATGGTTGTTCCATTTTTCCTCCTGCAGTTAATATAATTATTTTGTTGTGATACAAGTGTCATAGTCAAATAGTTAGTTGGGTCCAAACAGATCTCTGCCCAACAATCACAATAATTAAATACAATTATTAAATTCGAAATTCAGAATTTCCATAAATGGTAAAAATTTTCCATATTCGAATTTGCCAAAAATAGAAATAAAATTCCAACACATAAAAATATTTATTTTTGGGGGATGTCACATCCTTTCCCCCTTTAGTAAAACATTGTCCTCAGTGTTCGTTCCTTTCCTAGAACAGGATTGGATTAGATTTCTGCAAATCTCCCTCCAATTCCCAAGTGGCCTCCTCGGGACTAAAGTGCTTCCATTGCACCTTTACCTGAGTGATGGCTCTGTTCCAAAGTGTTACTTCTCTCTGGTCTAGAATGCGCAGGGGTTCCACCTGGAACTTGCCCTTGGGTTCCACCTGCACCAAGTTCCAATCAATCATATGAGTAGGGTCATGAATATACTTTTTTAACAAAGAAACATGAAATACATTATGAATTCTTAGATTAGCTGGAAGTGCAAGCTGATATGCTACGGGTCCAATTCGAGTTAGTATCTCGAAGGGCCCACAAAACCTAGGTGCCAGCTTGGCATAGTTCCCCAACTTCAGCGAGCTTTTTCAGGCTTTGACCTTCAAATAAACATGGTCTCCCACTTGAAATTCCAAGTGTCTTCTTTTCTGATCCGCATAGCTCTTTTGTCTGTCCTGTGCTTCTTTCAAGTTTTGTTGTACATTTTTTACCATGTCCTCCATTTCTTGGAGCATCTCTAGTCCACCCATGATTCTGTCAGTCGGGTTATCCCAGCTAATCAGAGTTGTACACTTTCTACCGTATAGTATTTCGAAAGGGCTCAACTTAGCCGAAGTTTGGTACCCATTGTTATATGCAAATTCCACCAAGTGTAGGTAGTCTTCCCACTTGTTCGGTTTTGTTCTTACATACATGTAGAGCATATGTTCTATGATTTGGTTTGTCCTTTCGGTCTTTCCATCTGTTTGTGGATGATAACGCGTGCTGAAATTCAAATTAGTATTTATCCCTGCAAACAATTTCTTTCCAAAAAGCAGATGTGAATTTTACGTCTCTATCTGAAATCACCATTTTAGGAATACCATGCAGTCTAAAAATTTCCTTCATGGATATTTCAACAATGTTAATAGCTTTAAAAGTAGACTTTACAGGAATAAAGTGTGCAGACTTACTGAGTTTATCGATTACAACCATGGTAGAATCATTCTGTTTCTGAGTTTTAGGCAAACCTATGATAAAGTCCAGTGAGATGGTCTCCCATTTCCATTTTGGTATTGGTAATGGCTGTAATAGGCCGGTTGGATGCTGGTGTTCAACCTTAACCTGTTGGCAATATTTGCACCTAGCCAAGTACTCTGTTGTTTCTCCCTTCATATTAGGCCAGTAACATAGTTTTCTGAGTGTTGTTATTGCTTTCTGGTAACCTGGATGGCCAGAGTATGGTTTCTTATGATCTTCGTCTAAAATAGTTAATTTTAGCTCTGTTGAATCTCGTACGTAAACTCTGTTTTTAAATCTTAATAGTCCCTCCTTGTCAATACTTATATCCGGTTCATCTGAGTTTGTGACACTATTTTGCAATTTCGCCATCATCTAAGTGTAATTTTCATCATTAACACCTGTCGTTCTTATTCTTTGTTCCAGATCACTTTCCGCTCTACTGATATTTATCTCAAATAACCCATGGATTCTGTGGCTTAAAGCATTTGCTACTTTATTTTCCTTACCCTTGATATGTCTGACTTCGAAGTCAAATTTGCTCAAGAAGGCTAGCCACCTTGCTTGTCTCGCATTAAGTTCTGGTTGGTTAAACAGATATTTCACTCCGCTATTATCTGTCAATAGTAAGAATTTTCTGCCCATGATACAGTGTTGCCACATTTTTAAGGCATGTATTACTGTTGCCAATTCTAAGTCATGAGTGACATAATTTCGCTTGTGTTCCTTTAATTTCCAGGATTCATAACAAATCACTTGCCCATCTTGAGTTAGAACACCGCCTAGCCCCTCTTTACTTGCATCAACGCATACTGTGAAGTCTTTATCTGGGTCTGCTACCTTCAAGATGGGCACTGATGTCAATAATTCTTTTAGCTTGTTAAAACTGTCTTGACACTTTTGCGACCAGTTAAACTTGGTCCCTTTATTTGTAATGACGTGATAGGGTAGGCTATCTTGGAGAACCCTTTTATAAATATGCGATAATATTCGGTGATTCCCATGAATGACCGGATATCTGCCACATCCTTAGGTACTGGCCATTCCATAATGGATTTTATCTTTTCTGGGTCTATGACAATACCTTCTGAGGAAACGACATGTCCTAAATATTGTATTTCTTTTTTATAGAAATCACACTTGTCAAATTTTGCATATAGTTTGTGTTTTCTTAGTGTTTGTATAACTATTCGTAAGTGTTCATCATGTTCCTCCTCTATTTTAGAATAGACCAGAATATCGTTGATAAATACTACCACGAACTTGTCTAAGTACTGGCTAAAAATGTTGTTCATCAAGCACATAAACGTGGCTGGTGCATTAGTGAGTCTGAAAGGTATGACTAGAAACTTGTAGTGTATGTATCTAGTTTGAAAAGTTGTTTTGTTTATGTCATGGTCCTTTATCCTAACTTGATGATATCCAGATCGTAAATCCAATTTTGAGAAGATCTTGTCCCCACCAACTTGATCGAACAGATCATTTATCCGTGGTAAGGGGTATTTGTTCTTAATGGTCACTTTGTTCAGTTGTATATAATCGATACATAGTCTTAGAGTACCATCTTTCTTTTTCACAAAGAGGATTGGTGCTCCCCATGGCGAGAAACTTGGTCTGATATACTCTTTATCCAACAATTC
>ML778054.1:84643-95197 GCA_009831015.1 Picea engelmannii | reverse complement strand
AGAAATAAAGTTAACTACTTTTCTTTTAGTCCCTGTTGCTAGTTGTACAAGACAAGGTTTTTCATGCTTTTGTTTCTTAAGTTTATTCGACTCTACTACATCGGGAGTAATATAACTTAACGTAGCTCCAGGGTCAATTAAAATAGAAATTCGAGTGTCAAGGATTTTACCTTCAATATCTACCACTGAGGACTGGTGGTCAGCTTGTTGACCATCTATGGTTGCATTTATCCGATGTAGACTTATGCCCATGTCACCCACTGTCGAGGCTTCCTGGAAATTATGAACAACAGTTATGTTTGTTGCAATTAAACATGGACAGTTCCTCCTTAGATGAGGTTCTCCACACTCCCAACACTTTAATGGCTCGTGGGAGTTGTCCCCAAACTTCTTCATTCCAAGGTTTACCGGTTTACCACTACCTTGCGTATTCAGATGATTGGAGTAAAAATCCTTCCTTGGGAAACCCTTTGATGCATTCTGATAAGGAGTTGGTTGGTATCTCTTCTTCCGCTGGTTTATTCCATCTTGCTTCTTATCCTTCCAGGTCTTGGGAAACTCTACCCGTTTTTTATACTGGTCATAGCACATCCGTGCCTTCCTAAATGACTCACTCAAGGATTTGGGGTTGTCAAACTCAATTCTGTCCCTGTAGGACTGTGGTAAACAACTTAAGAATCATTGGATTTTTACCTTATCCTCTCGGATGTATGGTACGAACCTTAGTAGTTCCAAAAATTTATTTATAAGATCATCCATCGTCATTTGTCTGAGTCATAATTCATAAAATTCTTTCGTCTTCCTTTCATAATAGCTCTCAGAAAGGTACTGTTTCTTAAAATACTTCTTGAAGTCGGACCATTCCAACTGTTTCTCCTTTAGGCCCTTGGCCAATTTCAGGTCCTGCCACCAAATGCTTACCTTTCCCTTCAGATTGTAGATGGCCATTCTGACCTTCATGTTGCTGGAATAGTTGTAGATTTAAAAGTATTTTTTGATGTCCAACAACCATGCCTCGGCTTCTTCTCCTGTCCTAGACTCTCCATCAAAAGTAGTTGGTTTAATCTTTTTAAATTCTCCTTCAAGGTGGTATGTTTGTTTTCTTTTCTTATCTGGTACGGTTTTGTCTTCAGCTGAAGGTGTCCCTTAGGATGAACTGTCTCCTTTTTCCATTTTCACACCAGAATTCTTGGAGGCCCTTTTGCTGACCTCTTCCTCATGGCTATCATCTTTTGGGCTTTTCTTGGTTACTATACTATGCAGCAAGACTTCAATTATCTCTTGTTGTTCCTGCTGTGCCTTCTTTAATTTTTCATTGTCGGCCTTGAAAACCTGTAGTTCAACTATAAGGTTTCTCATTATTTCCAACACCTCCATGGGTGAGATTCCATCACTTTTTTGTCTTAGATCTCCAGGAGGTCCTTGTTGCAGATTCTCTTCCATCCTGATTTCTGCACCTTCTTGAGCTGCCATTATTTAACACAAAACAGAAAAGCTTTATGTTTGCAATTCACAAGGTTTGTTAGTTTTCTCATAGATCAAAATATATATACTAAGCAATTAATGTGGCCATGTTCAGGCCTAGTGTTGTAACTTTTTCTCTGATACCATATGTAATGAACCTCAAAAATCACCATAATTTTTTTTTTATTCCCATGGCATAAATCAATTTCATTTTAAGCTTATAATGTAAAAAAAACAGGAATGATTCAATTCTGACCGTAAGGGTATTATTACACCCCTCTAATATACTTCAAATAGAAGCTTCTGTGGGTAAAAAGGAAAAAAGTCCCTCCATGATTTTGTTCCTTCCCTTATTCTCTGCACCCTTCCAGCATACTCAAAGTAAGAGGGCGATACGAACTTAGCTCGAAGGAGCATCTGTTGTTCAGAGAGAGAAAAGGATATCACCCTGAAGTGTTCAGAGCGAGGCTGAGAGCAACATCGTCTCACAGGGGTCGAGATCCAGTGTAAAAACACCAAATCTTCCTCGCTAGACATCTTTAGGAGAACGAACGGTGATAAAAATGTCAAGAAAAGGACCAAAATCCAATGGATCGTTAGATCCCATAGATTTGTGTAGAAGTTAAGGATGATCTATCAAAACTCAGGAGGGTAACGATCAGATGTCTTTAGAGGAATGGATGGTGGAAAATTCATCGAGAAAGTACCGAAATCCCGTGAACCATCGAATCATAAAGTTCTATGTTGATGTTAAGGAAGATCCTTCCCAAGCTTAGGAGGGTAGCAACCGTTGGATGAGGAACCTTTGAAATGCGAAAGGAACAGGTGGGACCCGCATTTCGAAGTTTTCGGGGTTTCAGACTTCGCAAGTTTTAATACTTGAACATCAACTCACAACAACTCGCGAAAAGAGAAAAGGGAACGAGTGGGACCCGCCTTTCGGGGTTTCGGGGTTTAGAATTTCGTGAATTCAAAGCCTAACCTCTGCACCCTAGAACTCCCAAAATCGCGAAAAGTGAAAAAAAGGAAAGGTGGGACCCCCTTCGAGATTTTGGGATTAGGAATCCCATGACTTCAACACCAAGCCTTTACACACCAGAACTTCCGAAATCGCGAAAAGTGAAAAAGAGGAAAGGTGGGACCCGTAATTTCAGGATTTCGGAACTCAGGGTTTTGGGGTTTCAAATTTCAAACAACAGCACAAACATATCCTGAAGCTCTGAAAAGGTAAGGTGAGACCCAAAATTTCAGGATTTCGGAACTCGGGGTTTCGGGGTTTCAAATGTCAACAACCAGGGAAGACATTTCCCAAGGTTCCGAAAAGGTAAAGTGGGACCCGCTACTTTGGGATTTCGAAACTCAGGGTTTCAGGGTTTCAAACGTCAACAACCGCACAAGATATTTCTCGAGGTTCCGAAAAGGTAAAGTGGGACCCGCTACTTCGGGATTTCAGGATTTACGAACACATGGTGCCTAAACACAAAAGAAAAGGAAAAACCGAAAAGTGAAAAGTGGAAGCTTCGGGGTTTCGGGATTCGGAACTTCGTGAGTTCAGAATCCATACATAAATATACACGAACCTCCAAAATGCGAAAGGGAAGTTGGACTAAGTGTTCCTGTCAAAAATTTAAGGAAATAAAAACAAACGCAAAGGGAGAGAGAGCTCCTACTGTAACTCTTCACACTAATTTCATCACTCCTTGGTCTTTAACCTTTGTAGGTATTCTCAAACTTCGTTTTTTGGGAGAAAACTTACTTTTGTTTTTGGGAGACTGACGGTGTAGAAGGATACGATATACCTTTACTTCACAGAATTCCGAACGCCTAAGGACTTAGGAAATTTACATGCACAGAGGGACACAAAGGATAAAATTCTCTGTATAGGGTAAATTCTATAATATCCACTCAAAGCCTCTTTTAAATCAATGCATTAAACATCAACAGTACTAGATCTGTGCGTCTATGAAAATACATAGTTAAGAATATCATTCCATCAACGTTTGGTAATTATAATTTGATGTTCCGAGGGATCTGAGTTTGGTTTTCTGGGGGTTTAACTACCGAGAGGACCTGCCCTATTGACGTTAAGCTCCTCCTTTCCTTACTTACTTATAGGAATATAAATTACAAGTGCATCCATCTAGCATTTTACTCACAGGAGGAACCATTTTCCAAAGTTTGGATGGTTATTCCGAACTTCACGATGACAGACAGAGTAAAACTACAAACGGACTTCATCTTCCATTACCAGTAACTCTACTTCGGTAGATAGATATGAACATTCCAGCAGACGAATTACAACTATATATATATATATATATACGGATTTCCTTCACATAAATTTCTCATAACGAACATAAACAAAAAAGAGGAATCGTTGCAGTTCCATTTTTTAATCAAATACCATGCATCAGATATCAAATCATTCAATAGATAATGAAAACTATTCTAGTTCAAATTTACAGGATACATGACATCAGATGAAAATATAGCCATTCATAATAAAAAGGGATAGATCAACATATCTAAATCCAATCCGCGGGAAGACAAAGGGAACGACCACGTTCCTCCCAACTGTAGAACAGGGCAGCCAAATCTACTTTCCCGATTCACCCCCTAGCCTAACCATGAATCCATGAGGGTGAACTTGGAAACTCCTCCTCAAGAATGTCCTTCAATTTCAATAGTTCTCCTCTTGCCTCACACTTACTCAACAGTGTTCATAACAGCAAGACAATTATGTTTCAGCAAGCTCCCCTTGCCTCACACTCAATCCACAGTGTTCATAACAACAAGAGATCTCAGGAATCCTTTCCCTGCATACTTGGTAGCGTCCTGCTTCCTCGCATATGCTATTTATCCATTTTTGCCCAGGTCTTTTCCCTCCTTTGGGGATTTTCACAGCTTTTCTTAATCCCTGATTTTCAGGGGCTGCCAGTGGCCAAATCTCTGATTTGTCACTTGTAATAATCAGCCCAGAGGCAGTTCCAGTTTGTTCCCCACTCATGGAGTCACGGTCAGTTGATTTTAACATGGTTGTTCCATTTGTCCTCCTGTAGTTAATATAATTATTCTGTTGTGATACAAGTGTCATAGTCAAATAGTTAGATGGGTCCAAACAGATCTCTTCCCAACAGTCACAATAACTAAATACAATTATTAAATTCGAAATTCGGAATTGCCATAAATGGCAAAAGTTTTCCAGATTCGAATTTGCCAAAAACGGAAATAAATTTCCAGCACATAAAAATATTTATTTTGGGGGGATGTCACATTAGGAGTTTTATTTTCCTTGAGTTCTAGCCAATGACCAGGCCTCCTGATCTTCTGCTTGCATCCAGACCCAGGAAATCCCATCCTGTGAAGATGTTCATGAGGGCTTGTGTGGCTGTGCGTTCATCTACAAGACTTTGCTGGAGAAATATAACATATGGTTGGTGTAAGGTCACAAACCTGTTTAGAGCGGATTTTTTGGAGGGGCTCACTAAACCCCGACAGTTGAAGTAGAGGAGCTTCATTGGGGAACCCCGACCGAGGATTTTTATGATCTAAGGGCCCCAAGGATGGATTTTTGTCAGCTTGTGGTCGTGTCATGTAGTGCATAAGATTTTGCTAAGGAGAGGTGTGATGGTCAGCTTCTACCTTTTTTTGGTTTCAAAAGTTCTAGATAAGGACCAAGGCCTTTGTGATCTGTGGAGGAAAAGGTAATAGATTGATTGCGGAGGTGATAACGTATAGTGGAGCTCTCAGAGTTATCAGTGGATGGTTCCTCTATGGACCAGGAGTTTGAGGAGGAAGGGGGAGAGGTGTTCGAGGAAGGGTTTTGTATTAGTGGAGGAGTGGCGAGGGAGGCAGAGGAGTCGAGGGAAGGGAGGGGAACAATGAAGGTGTAGGGAGGAAATAAGGAAGGTGAGATGCGACCATTTAGGGAAAAATTGAAAGAATTATGTAAACCAAATACAGGGTGGGGAAAAGAGAGGTGCATACCCAGGAATTCGTTGATCAGATGTTGTGGCATTGTCTCTGGACTGTGATCGAAGCTTGCCCCTTCGCCTGTGGAGGGAAGAAGTGCTAAAGCATTTTCGGTCAGCTCTGGAGGGTTCCCTGTCGAAGAATCTTGGAAGGCTACTGTAGCGGGGGAGGGAGTCCTCGAAGAGTGTGACACAGAGGAGGAGCAGAAGCCCCCAGTTGTTTCTGACTTTTTTCGTCCCTAGCACCTGTCTTCAAGCGGGTTGTGGTCGTGCCTTCTTCTGAAGGGTTTGGAACAATCGTTTACCACGTGTCCATATTCGTGGCATCGTCTGTAGCGAAAGGGCACTCCTTCCCAGTCCAAAATTTGGACTCTTGTGCATCCCAAGTTTGTTAGATTGATAAAATATATTAAGCCTTCTCTGATGTTGAGGGTGACCAATATTCGTGCGACAACCATATTGCCTGAAGCAAGGAAACTCATATCTGCAGATATATATACCCCTAGGAAGCTTTTGAGAGCTTTGAAGCATCTCTCAG
Source organism: Picea engelmannii (assembly GCA_009831015.1). Taxonomy (NCBI): domain Eukaryota; kingdom Viridiplantae; phylum Streptophyta; class Pinopsida; order Pinales; family Pinaceae; genus Picea; species Picea engelmannii. The sequence goes on along the minus strand of ML778054.1, from coordinate 89,224 downwards.
ACTAGAGGTGAGGGGGCAGACTTGGGAGGCGGACCCAAATTGGAATAGAGTCTAGTCTTTCACTGTTCACGTCGAAAGTGGGGTTCGAGGGTTTCATTAAAAATGAAGAGGAGTCTATTGTCTAGCTGGAGTGGAGTGTGTCTAAGGCCTGAGTGGTATCTGCGATGATGATCATAAACCATCCTCAAGAGAGTCGAAATATATTTGATGAATTTGTGGGTTTTACCCCCCATCTTGTTGCAGCCCAGGCTCGTAGAGTTTTTTAACTGAATTGTCGTCCATATGCTTTCCCTACAAGTGTTTTGTCTACCATTGCAGATACTCCTGCCATTGAAAGGTTGTCGTTAAGAGTGAATTTTGGATCTTCTTTTGATGACCCTAGGCACTTGTTTCATTTTCTCCTTTTTTTCCCAGAGGTGCCTTGGATTTATGGTTCGGAATCGAAAGGCGGGAGGGGGCCTGGGGCTTCGCTATGGCAGAAGTCCCAACCATTGAGGTTGTGTAGTTGAAGATGCACTTCTACAAATCCTTGTTCCAGAGTCGTGGGGGTCTGAACCAAGTGGTAAAGGAGTCCTTTAGAGGGGAGGAAGCATTTAGTGGAGAAATCTTGACTATAATTGCGAGTCGGCAGAACCCTTGTACCTTGTTCTTCAAAGAGCGAGCTCGGTAGTGTGTCAGGGTGGAATCCAACATCGCCCAGGCCTTGAGGGGGGGAAGGGGTTACCACTCGATCTGGGAAAGTCAAGGAGGCTACGACGGTGGGAGGGGAAGTGTAGAAATCGCAGAGGGCGGGGGAGAGGGGTGTTGTGAGAAAGGGAGGGGGAGGGGGGCTGTAAAGTGTGGAGTTTACAGTGAAGTCAGAAGTGAGGGGGGGAACGAAGCCAAGGGGAAGCTATTCCAATGTTCGTGGCCTGGCCTGGCTTGGGGAACTTGAGAAAAGTGGGGGAGAGGAGCCAGAGATTCCTAAGAGGTGCGAAAGGAAGTCAGTCTGAGGAAATGGAGGGGGGGCGGAGGTCGGTGGCAAGCTTGGAGGGGTTGGCATGGACAACTGTTGACAAGAAGAATAAATAGGTCTGCCAGTTGTCCCCATCCAGGGTAGTTTTTCTCCTAGGTCCAAAGAGTAATCCATCTCATCGTCATAGGTAGGCATAGAATAATTGTTTATGATGACAAGTCAGTCGCTTCCTCAGGGTTGAAAGAAAACAAGACAAGAGACTTAGTGGAGCACTGTCTTCTGCGCTAGTAAAGGAGGCAAGAGGGAGTGGGAAAGGAGAGGGGGTGGAGGGGAAAAGGGTCACGTCGAGTCAGAGGTCCTATCATGGGAAAGTGCAGGGGAAGCGGGGGTAGGGAGCTAGAGAGGCGGTAGGCTCGCGAGCCTCCGGGGCTATAAAAAAGTACATAATTTATACACAAAACTACAGAATTTACATACAACGCAGGCAGAGCCGCAAAATACATAATTTATATACAAGGTAGACAGACCCGCAGAGATACCACATAATTTATATAGAAAGAAAGCTGCAACATAGTTTATATACAAAGCAATCTATGCAGCATAATCTATCCAACATAATTTATATACAAATTAGACAGACCCCATAAATACCACATAATCTATTCAGCAAAGTACTATCTTGAATGAGCAGGCGGTAATTGTAGAGAGCACTATGAAAATCGAAACGAAACTAATATCCCAGGGCCTTCCTCTGAATTGTGATTGTGTGAGTTAGCTTTCTATATGCATGGCATTGTCTCTTTGAACTGGTAGGAATTCATTTTCAATCCTCCACTTGAATTCCAGACTCTTGCAATGGCCAAGAATATTGCCATGGACATTAAAGAAGAAAGAGCACAAGGTAAAGGCCATATATGACAGTGTTTAACATAAACAAACACTGTGTAAAGTGCCACTTGAATCGTTACATCCATAGCCAAAAATTGACTAATTTCTTTTGCATTGTTTTTGCTCCACATCGCTAACTCTTTAATCGATCCTTTTCCATCTCTCCGGGGGACCGTCCTCTTCTGTTAAGCATTCTTAACAACCCTGATTCCCCTTGTGTATGTATCTATTTATATAAAGATCTTAGCTCATATCTATTGCTGCCAATATCTCTTCCGTCTAAGTATTTGATTTTTAAAGTGCAAGACAGTCTTGCACTTTGCCAGTATCTCGTCTGTCTAAGTATATGTTATAAATGAAAATCAATGCCACCATTATTTACTGGCTTAGCTGTGAATAAATCCAATTGTGAATAGTCTTGCCTTCAATCGTCCCCACCACTAGTACACTACTCCCACACAGGACACTGTAATTTGTGACGTCCAAAAACATAAAGCTTCTCCAACCATGTACAATGTTCAACACCTTCCACCTCTTCTAACTCACTGCACCTTTTCACACTTAGCATCCGAAGCTGTCTACATTGCTCCAACCCCCGTATGCACTTCAGCTTCACACATCCCTATGCTCGCAACTCCTCCAAAGATACCAATGTCTCCATACTTGGTAGCTCATCTAACTCGGAACGCCCGACAACATCTAACACTTGAAGCTTTGTCGCCTGCTCCAACCCCCGTATGCACTTCAGCTTCACACATCCCTGTTCCCTCAACTCCTCCAAAGATACCAATGTCTCCATACTTGGCAGCTCATCTAACTCGGAGCACCCACGAACATCTAACTGTGGAAGCTTTGTCTCATGCTCCAACCCCTGTATGCACTTCAACTTCACACATCCCTATGCCCGCAACTCCTCCAAAGATACAAATGCTCCGATAAGCCCGATCTACCGGATCGACCCCACACTTATCAAAAATTCACATCAATTGAAAGATCATGCCCTGATATCTAATGTTTCGGTGGTTAATGCATGGCATTTATAATCCGCGTAGCCAAAAAGAGCGTGGCGATAGTTTCTGGGTTCGCATTTTGGAGTTAGGCATCTCCCCTGTACCCTCCACGACTGTGTTCACGACCCTCACACTGAAAGAAAAAATGCGTCACCATGAACATTGCAAGCGAAGGCAAAAGAGAATGAAGAGCACTCAAATAAACTCCAGTGAGATCAATTCTTAAACACGGGACTAGTTGGATTGGATGTACGTGTAAATGAGACGTCAAGAGAAGTGAGGGTTTGGCGCCAAGAAGCACACTATCTATGCACTTTCTCTGTGAGTGCATTAAGAGCTCCAAGAAGTCATAGTTTTTGAGCTCCTCGGGTCATGAGATCTCCATTAAAACCTTGTATAAGAAGCCAAGGAGCTCCATTCTTCAAGTGTGGTAATCAGCATTAACATTGACAATGCTATGGTGAATTAGGTGGTTCAAAAATATAAGTCTGCAATTACTCAGGGTTATCTATCAGCATAGGCGAAATTGATATTTTCTCACTAATAATTAAGTGGGAGTTGAGGCGATCTACAAAGAATGACATAGATACTCTTTGCGAGTCCTTCATAATTTATCCCAAAGGATTCGTGACAGTTGCACACTATTGCTCAAGAAAATTATAGTTTATCTAATTTGTTTTTTAAGTAAAGATCTTCATTCTGAGGTAACTTAGCAAATCCCCATAAGTTTTGTCATTTAGAAGGAAACAAACTGAAAAACTAAACTTCTGACCTTCTTGTTACGCCGAAAGGCATACACCTATTGACCATGGGCACATTTAATGATCTTTTAACTTTAAATCTTAATCTTATGGTTAGGAATTGAAGATGCTGGCATATTCTTGGTTGTCCTCCCAAATCAATGAATGGGATTTACTGTTCATAACTTCCTTGCATTTATAAATGCATGCATTAACATGTTTACTTTTTCACATTTACCTAATCATATTAAGAAATTATTGTAAGGCCATATAAATGCCACGTTAAGATGATTAACAAGAATTAATATCTATGCAAGATTTTATTGCCACGTTTAGTGGATGAGTAGCAAGCACTACCTCAGTTGGATTACACGTATAACTGTTGGGATGTGAACAGTGGCCACGTTTGGCCTGTGTTGTGAACCGTGACCACGGTTGGCTTGAGTTTCATGTTATAATTGTGCGTTTCAATTAACCATTTTGTGTGGGCGTTTCAATTAACGGTGGAATTGAATGCGAATCGTGATTGTGCAGGTCATTAGAGTTACGGTTATAAAATTCTAAACTATTTTAAATTGGTCTTCTCTTTTTTTTATAGTGAGTCGTCATTTTTTTATCGAACTTTCATGAGTTTTTAATATGAATAACAACCAAAAAAATATTGTTAGTGGGCGGATGGGTATGGTTGGTGGATGTGAAGTGCCAGTATCAACCTCCAAACTCCGAGTTTCAATCAACAATGCTTTGTGTGGGCGTTTCATTTAAAGTGAAATTGGATACAAATAGTCTTTGTGCAGCTGCATAGGTTAATAGGATTAAGGTTATAAAGTTATAAACAATTTAAACTTTAAAAAATTGTAAATATATGTAATTTTACATTAATTAAATACAATTTTAATATAATTAAATTTTATTTTAAATATAATTTTAAATCTTATTTTTAATATAATGTTAAATTTTATTTTTAATATAATTATAGTATAATTAA
>ML778054.1:49789-60854 GCA_009831015.1 Picea engelmannii | reverse complement strand
CTCTGTTGATGCTGCCATAAAACTTTATTTTCAAAATCTCTGACCTTCTCTTCCAAACCCGTTGGATGTTTGGCTACATTCAATGGTGTTTGCTTCACGTTTCTCAACACACTGCCAACCACCTTAGCTAGCAAGACCCCCTCATCACTGGTTATTCATAAGAAAATAGAAATAACTAGTGAGAAACAGACGTCTATGTATATCTATCCAACATAAGGTAATACAAATTTACCGAGAGGAAAGTTTGAGTGCTTACCCGTTACACGCCTCTAGCTCGAAACCGCTTATTTCAGCAACAGTAGAAAGAGCTTCTCTCCATTGTTCAACAGTTGCAGGGTCGTGTCGCGGCGTCACTTGATCATCCTTCCTCTTCTTTTCTAGTCTCTGTAGGGCTCGAGCATACACTCCATCTCTGTCCTGCGTCCACCGTAGGGCAGTAGGCTTCACGCGGTAGAACACTGGAATCACGGTAGCCTTTGATTCCAACATCATTAGGAGTTCATTTAGGCACCAGGTTGATTCAGCATATCTCTCAGAGAAAATGGCCACATGAACAGAGGCTGTTTGAATAGCCCCTTTTATTTGAGGGGTTAAATAGTCTCCTTGTTGCAATTCCTCCTGATCTAGAAAAACCTTCAATCCGCATGAAACCAGCTGATGGTAGAGATAGCTCGCGAAGGTTTTCTTGACATCGGGACCCCGATGGTTTAGAAATACTTCATAGGAGGAATTGCTTGTGCTGTTAGGATTAGCGGAGGTGGATACAGCGGTGGAGGAGGGTGCAGCCATTACCAACTGAAAAATAGACACAGAAATGGGGGAGAAGTGAAGGATGGGCAATGAGTTCGACTCAGACCCAGACTGCAAGGAAGGAACTGAGTTAGGAGTTTCTTATGCCCGGGAGAAATTGCTGTGGGAAATACGCTGAAGCCGATGCTATGCACAGATATGTATATAGCAATACACATCAAACCCTTACCCCTCGTTTTTCGGATGTCTGAACGCGAGTTTTCGTAGTGGCCGACAATAAACCGCGCCAAGCCCATCTCGGGTCAAAAAGAAATGGACCGACTCCCAAGAACAAAGCTGTCACCCACCGATAAAAAATAAATGAGTGGACACCACTAAACTTGCTGAGGCATCTTTAATTTAAATTTGTCGTTCATATCCCCATATATATATATTATGGTTTTAAAATGTAACTATAGAAATCCTTTGGTTTAAAAAATGTTAATTAATTATTTTATATTTTTCAAAATTCTAAATGTGCATGTAATTTAAGGGCTTGGTATGTATAATGTTTTTTTTATCAAAATTTTTTAAGTTTTGAGTTATTATCTACGGGGCGTCATCATTAGTTTCCTCTGCATTTCTTGGCACTTTTATGGGAGAATTTCATTATTTTTCTATCTTTTCAATTTGAGATTTCTTTTATTTTCAGGGTAGCACCACTCCCATTTGATTTGGATGTTAAATTGAAAGAGATGGACTCTTTGTCTGCTGGTCCTACTCAGATTTCTGAATGTAACCTATTATGAGAACAAATTATATTTTTAATATAATTGAGTAATTTTTTCTTCTGGAAAAAAATGTTTTTTAATAAATGTTGTAAAAGTTTGAAGAATTTACCTTGAATGTTATAAAGATTCTCAAACTTTTAAATGTGGATATAAATTAAGGCGCTGTCTAATGTTTTTTTCCATTTAAAGTTGTAAAGATTCGAAGACATTGTTGTTTTGAATGTCATAAATAAACCACCTTAATGTTCTATTTATCAATGGTGATAAAAGCCTATTAAGGAAATTGTTCATTGAACTTGGTAAGGGGCATTGTTCATTAATTCAAAAATTAGGGATTGAGTTTAAATGGTGACAAAAACCTATTAAGGATATTGTGCCTTGACATTGTTCATTAATTCCAAATTAGGGATTAAGAGTTTATTTAATTGAGGAGGAAATTGTGGATAATAAGTATTTCATAGCCACTTGAGATAGTGTCTTGAATACTTATGGTTGTACCTTCAACCTGTTTTCCCATAAGGGTTGGTTATTAACCATGCAAAGCTTATATTTTAATCATATCTATTTGTGTAAGGTAATACATATTTTAATGTAATATAAATTATTTACAATTTAATATTTATTTTAACAAGGACAATGAGCTACTTATATTGTCTCTGAAGATAACAAGAAGGTCAGAAGTTCAGTTTTTCAGTTTGTTTCCTTCTAAATGAAAAAACTTACCGGGATTTGCTAAGTTACTTCAGAATGAAGATCTTTACTTAAAAAACAAATTAGATAAACTATAATTTTCTTGAGGCAACAATGTGCAACTGTCACGAATCCTTTGGGATGAATTATGAAGGACTCGCAAAGAGTATCTCTGTCATTCTTTGTAGATCGCCTCAACTCCCACTTAATTATTAGTGAAAAAATATCAATTTCGCCTATGTTGATAGATAACCCTGAGTAATTGCAGACTTATATTTTTGAACCACCTAATTCACCATAGCGTTGTCAATGTTAAAATGTGAAGCAAAGAATACAGAGAAAGAGCAGAGCAGAGCAGAAATAGAATTCAGTATATTAGGAATGCAAGTGAAAGAATACAAATGAAAGGAGTACTAATGAAAAGAGTATTTAGCAAAGGGAAAAATAGTTGAGCTAAATAGGCTCAAGCAAATCAAGAAATGATAGTACAGCTGGCCAGGACAGCTGGCAGTGTACAGCTAGACTGTTGAGGTTACATTATATTTAACACTCCCTCTTAAACTCAACAGTTACAAACATCAGCACTGATGATGCCCAAGTGTTGTCTCTGAAAATCAAAAATGGATTTTCCCAATGGCTTTGTGAAGATATCTGCAAGCTGATCTCGAGAGCCACAGAATTGAAGTGCAATATCACCATTATTGACTAGCTCGCAGATGAAGTGAAAATGAGTGTCAATGTGTTTGTTTTTCTTGTGAAACACATGATTTTTGGATAGAGCAATTGCTGAGGTGTTGTCACAAAAGATAGGAGTTGGATCATTTTCTGTATGTGACATATATTTCAATATTCTTCTCAGCCACACAGCTTGACAGGAAGCTTAGTTAGCAGCGACATACTCTGCCTCTGCAGAAGATATTGATACAATTAGTTGCTTCTTTGATGCCCATGAAATCAGGTTCGTGCCCAGGCGAAAAACATGTCCTGGGGTGCTTTTCCTGTCATCTAGGTTGCCTGCAAAATCATTGTCTGTGTAACCAGAGAGATGATGATCATCAGATTTAGTGTACCATAAGCCAAAATTGAGAGTTCCTGCAACATATCTTAGAATCCGTTTTGCCATCTTCCAGTGAGAATCTTTGGGGGATTCCATGAATCTGGAAACAAGGCTGGTTGCATACATAATATCAGGCCTAGTTGCTGTAAGATACAACAAACTGCCTACTAAACTTTTGTACGGGGTAGGGTCCACTGTAGGACCTTCATCTTTCTTGCTCAATTTTGTGCCTAGGGGTATAGGGGTTTATGTTGGATTGCATTCTTCCATGCGGGATCTTTTGATGATGTATGCTGCATACTTTTTCTGATAGACAAAAATTCCTTTGGTTGATTGATCAACCTCAATCCCCAAAAAATATTTCATTATGCCAAGATCTGTCATCTCAAACTCAGATTGCATGACATGTTTAAAATTTGTTAATTCAAGATTTTCAGTATATATCATGTCATCAACATATAAACATACAATCAAAATTTTACCGTGTTGATCTGTTTTGGTGTAAAGAGTTGGCTCATTTTGGCTTCTGTTGAAACCATTTTTGATCAGGTAAGTGTCAATTATGTTGTACCAAGCTCTTGGAGCTTGCTTTAAGCCATACAAGGCTTTCTTCAACCGATATACTTTGGCTAGCTGCTCTTGGACTTCAAATCCAGGTGGCTGATCGACATAAACTTTTTCTTCTAAGAACCCATTTAGGAAAGCTGACTTGACATCCATCTGGTATACTTGTCATTTGTGTTGGGCTGCTATGGCCAATAAAGTCCTTACAGTGTCTAATCTTGCTACTGGAGCAAAAGTTTCATTATAATCAGTACCTGGTTGTTGTGAAAATCCTTTGATAACAAGTCTTGCCTTGTGTTTTTCAATCTTCCCTTTTTCATTGAGTTTAGTTTTGTAAACCCACTTGACACCAATACTCTTCTTGTGTCTGGGCAAATCAACAAAATCACATGTCTTGTTCTTCTCAATGGAGTCAATCTCTTGGTTCGTGGCTTGAACCCATTGTGGCTCCTTAGTTGTTTCTTTAAAAGATGTAGGTTGACATGACATTAATGCAAAAAGATGGTGTTGTTCAATGTCATCCAACTGCTGATGGATTTCTCTCAAACTTTGAGTTCTCTGAGTTTGAAGTTCAGAGGATGAGTCTCTGCTTGAAGTTGAGTTATCCTGAGAATTTTCAGGTTGTCCTTGTACCTGCAATCTTGAAAGAGCAGGTTGAGGTAGTTGTTGTCCTGAATTTTCTGTGTTTTCAGAACTGGGCAGCAATGGATTTTGATTGTCCATTTGCTGAGTTTCAGATTCGTTCCAGAGTTGGTTTTCCAGAAATTTTACATCTCTGCTGAGAATTAGTTTCTTTGAGATTGGATTGTAAAGTTTGTAAGCTTTAGATGTTTCACTGTATCCAGTAAAGATACATTTCTCACTTCTATCATCCAGTTTCTCCCTTAATTCGGAAGGTATGTGAGCATATGCTATGCATCTGAATGTCCTTAGATGAGCAACATTTAGCTTTGTCCCACTCCATGCTTCTTAAGGGACTTTCATCTTTAGAGTTGTGGTTGGAGATCTATTCAAGAGATAAGTTGAGCATGCTACTGCTTCAACCCAAAAAGTATTTGACAAACATTTCTCTTTGAGTAGGCTTCTTGCCATGTTCATTATTGTCTGGTTTTTCCTTTCAGCCACTCCATTATGTTGTGGAGTATACCTGGTTGTAGTTTGCATGATAATGCCTTGTGATTTGCATAAATTTGCAAATTCGTTGGAGTTGTATTCTCCTCCTCCATCTAATCTGAGAGCTTTTATATATTTGCCACTCTGTTTTTCATCTTCTGCTTTGAATTTTGCAAAAGTTTTAGACTTGTGTTTGAGAAAATAGATCCAGATTTTCCTGCTAAAGTCATCAATAAACGTTAGAAAATAAAAGCTACCACCTATGGACTCTGTTTGCATTGGTCCACATAGGTCAGTGTGAACAAGTTCGAGATGTTGTTTGGCTTGAGTGGAGGACTGTGGAAAACTAGTTCTCTTATGTTTTCCAAGTATGCAAGACTCACATGGGGAATTTTTCCCTTTGAAGATAGGGAGATCTTTGACCATGGAGTACTTTTGTAAAAAACTTAGACTCTGAAAGGGTAGATGTCCAAATCTTGTATGCCAAACCATAGTTTCATTGGGGGTGGTTGCACTTTGTGCATATGGTTGGATCAGATTTGTTGTTCTGAGGGTTAGGGGAAACATCCTATTCCGAGTCATGTGGATTTCAGAAATCAATTTTCTATTGGGGGTTTTATCAAATATCCTGCAAGATGCTCCCTCAAAAAGTACCTTATAGCCATGTTCAATGAACTGTCCTACACTTAGTAGATTATGTTTCAGATCTGGAACATGATAGACATTGTTTATGTCTTTCTTTACATTTTGTTTAGTAAGAATAGGTATAGTTCCTTTTCCTTGAACTTTGACTAAGGAATCATTTCCAAGTGTAATATCAGATGAAATTGAAGAATCAATGCATGAAAGTAAATCTTTGTTACCTGTCATGTGATTGTTGCATCCAATGTCCAGCAACCAGAGATCTTTAGGTTGTTCTTCAGTCTTGTGGCATGAGAGAAACATACCTCCTGAGGTTTCTCCCGTATGATTTGACACATGTGCTCTGCCTGAGAGCTGATCTGCTTGATTCTTCCTGCATTCAGATTCATAGTGCACATACTTTTTGCAGTAATAGCATTGTATGCTTGATTTGTCATTTGATCTTCTCCCTCTGCCTCTTTGAGGCTGGAAATTCTGATTCTGGTGCTGTTGTATGTTACCTTGGAAAATTTGATTCTGATTCTGTTGTCTGTTACCTCCACTTGAGTGTTGGTTACTTGTAATGCTCCCTCCTCCTTGGTGACCTCTACCTCTTCCTCTGCCTCTCCCTCTGCTGAAGGAGAATTGAGTTTTGAAGGTATTGGCGATTGACTCATCTGTGAGATGCAGTTTGGTCTCATGTGTCACTAGGGAACCAATTAGTTCATCTGTTGAAAAACATGACAGATCCTTGGATTCAAGGATTGCTGTAACAACCATTTCGAATTTCTTTGGTAAACTTCTGAGGACTTTCTCAACAATGCGTTGATCAGTGATGGCTTCACCAGTCAATCTGATCTGGTTCACGATTCCCATGACTCTGGTCATAAACTGATCCCCATTTTCAGACTCTGTCATTCTTAAAGTCTCGAATTGCGTCCTCAAGGTCTGCAGTTTGACTGTTTTGACCCTGTCATTTCCTTGGTAGGCTGATTTAAGAATGTCCCAGGCCTGTTTTGAAGTACCAGCGCCTGTGATTTTTGAGAAAATCGAGTCATCCACTGAATTTTGAATCCAGAATTTGGCTTTATTGTCTATGTTCCTCTGTGTTGCCTAAGCAGTTCTCTGTTGGTTTGTCATGGCGGAAAGGTCTGTTGGATCTGGTTCCACATATCCAATATCCACTGGATCCCAACACTCTTGTGCTTGCAAGAAAGAATTCATTCGAAGAGACCAAAACTCATAATTCTTTCCACGAAGAATCGGACCTTGAGTTGGTCCCAAATTGCTAGACATGGCCATCTTTAAAGAATTTTAACAAAAGAAAAAAAAATTGTTAGAAAATTTTGTGTTTACCTGTTTCCTGCGCGTAAAGCCTCGTGCCTAGGCGTGAGCCTTGAACTTCGGGTTTCGCAACTTCATGAACCCTGATATTGAGCTCCTCTGACTCCTCGATTCCCCGATCTTCGAATTACCAAAATGCCGAATTGGCTGCAAGGATCAACGACTCATATTATTTTGTATTTTTGTGTATCGCGAGTTCACGAGACTCTCGCCTCTGATTTCCCGGTAGCCGAAATCGCGATGGTGCTTGATAGCCCTGTATTGGCCCTTAACCTCCGTCTATGTGACCACGACCGGTGACCACGCGCCTAATTGTTCAAGCGCTACCGACTTTTCGCGATTCGAGGAATTGCGATGCAAGCACTTCGCCGGTTCTCTGTCTCTCAATATGCCAAAACTCCACTCTTGTGGGAGATCAACGGCTGTGAGCCTCCCCTGATCCGACGGCTCACATTCTTTTGGGATCTCATGGCTCAAGAATCATGAATTCTTGTCCTTTGCATCCCTGATACCTGTAACGTCGAAATGGCCTTCAACCTCTCTTTGGGAATCTCCCGATGTCTTGATCGCTTGCCACATGTCCTCCTATTGGACGCTCCTGATGCTTTCGACGTTTTGGGACTTCGTGACCCGGGACTTCCTGTGTCAATGACTCTTGTACCTCTGGCTCCCGGTATCCGAAACCCCGATGGACTTCCGGATTTTCACCACGCGTCCTCTCCAACGATGGACGGTCCCAACGATTTCGGGAATTCGTGACTTCGCAAGTCGACTTTTCTCCTGTGCGTTCCAGAGCACTAAACCTCGTGCACTTCCTCCCAGATCCGACGGTTATCGGTCCTCTGCGCTAAATCTAACGGTTGGAATTCTTTTGCCTTTTTTGCGCTCTCCTCGTCCTTTCTGAACTGGAATTATGCCTCAGATCTATTAACAGGACCGATCTTACGGCTGCGACTGATGTCCTTTGCTCCTTTGACGTGTTCTTTGCTGCCTCTGCAAATATTTTCTCCTGCGGAGTGAAATTCGTGAATCTTTCACGAATTCTTTAAGTGTTTCTGCCTTCTGCAGCAATCTTTCACGAATTTGAAAGAATTTCACGAATTCTTTAAATGTTTCTTCCCTTTGCAACAATCTTTCACGAATTCTTTAAGTATTTCTGCCTTCTGCAACAATCTTTCACAAATTTGCAAGAGTTTCACAAGATCTTTAGATGTTTCTGCCTTCTGCAACAATCTTTCACGAAATTGAACGAATTTCTTTGAATTCTTTAAATGTTTCTGCCTCCTGCAGCACTTCTTCGTGAATCTTTGACAAATCTGTAAATGTTCACGATTCTTTACACTTTCTCCTTCCACAGTTTCTGCTCCCTCAATATTTTGAGCGTATAGCACTCTGCTTCCTTGTGTGAGCTTTCTGCGATGATCTTTTGAGCGGATGGTGGACTGCTCTCCAAGCCTTGTGAAGAAACTGTATCCCGTGTGCTCTGGTTATCGGTTTAAGCTCTGCGCTGTTGAGGATCGGGTGGTTCTCCAGATTGTGTGAAGAGGCTTACAGCTAATGCTCTGATACCATGATAAAATGTGAAGCAAAGAATATAGAGAAAGAGTAGAGCATAAATAGAATTCAGTATATTAGGAATGCAAGTGAAAGAGTACAAATGAAAAGGAGTCTTTAGCAAAGGGAAAAATAGTTGAGCTAAATAGGCTCAAGCAAATCAAGAAATGATAGTACAGCTGGCCAGGACAACGGGTAGTGTACAGTCAGACTATTGAGGTTACATTATATTTAACAGTCAATGCTAACGTTGATTACCACACTTGAAGAATGGAGCTCCTTGGCTTCTTATACAAGGTTTTAATGGAGATTTCGTGACGCGAGGAGCTCAAAAAGTATGACTTGTCGGAGCTCTTGATGCACTCGCAGAGAAAATGCATAGATAGTGCGCTTCTTGGCGCCAAACCCTCAGTTCTCTTGATGTCTCATTTACGCGTACATCCAATCCAACTAGTCACGTGTTTAAGAATCGATCTCACTGGAGTTTATTTGAGTGCTCTTCATTCTCTTTTGCCTTCGCTTGAATCTAATGTTCATGGTGACGCATTTTTCTTTCAGTGTGAGGGTCGTGAACACAGTCGTGGTGGGTACAGGTGGGATGCCTAACTCCAAAATGCGAACCCAGAAACTGTCACCACACTCCTTCTGGCTACGTGGATTCTAAATTCCACGTATTAACCACCGAAACACTGGAGATCAAGGCATGATCTTTCAATTGATGCAAATTTTTGATAAGTGTGGGGTCGATTCGGTAGATCAGGCTTATCAGAGCATTCGTATCTTTGGAGGAGTTACGGGCACAGGGATGTGTGAAGTTGAAGTGCATACGGGGGTTGGAGTAGGCGACAAAGCTTCGACAGTTAGATGTCTGTGGGTGCTCTGAGTTAGATGAGTTGCCAAGTATGGAGATATTGGTATCTTTGGAGGAGTTGCGGGCACAGGGATGTGTGAAGCTGAAGTGCATACGGGGGTTGGAGCAGGCAACAAAGCTTCAAGTGTTAGATGTTGGTGGGTGCTTTGAGTTAGATGAGCTACCAAGTATGGAGACATTGGTATCTTTGGAGGAGTTGCGGGCACAGGGATGTGTGAAGCTGAAGTGCATACGGGGGTTGGAGCAGTGTAGACAACTTCAGATGCTAAGTGTGAGAAGGTGCAGTGAGTTAGAAGAGGTGGAAGGTGTTGAACATTGTACGTGGTTGGAGAAGCTTTATGTCTCTGGATGTCACAAATTACAGTGTCCTGTGTGGGAGTAGTGTACCAGCAGCGGGGACGATTGAAAGCAAGACTATTCACAATTGGATTTATTCACAACTGAGCCAGTAAATAGTGGTGGCATTGATTTTCATTTATAACAGATACTTAGATGGAAGAGATACTGGCAAAGTGCAAGACCATCTTGCACTTTAAAAAATAGATACTTAGACGGAAGAGATACTGGCAGCAATAGATACGAGCCAAGATCTTTATATAAATAGATACGTACACAGAGGGAATCAGGGTTGTTAAGAATGCCTAATAGAAGAGGACGGTCCCCCAGAGAGATGGAAAAGGATCGATTAAAGAGTTAGCGATGTGGAGCAAAAACGACGCAAAAGAAATTAGTCAATTTTTGGCTATGGATGTAACAATTCAAGTGGCACTTTACACAGTGTTTGTTTCTGTTAAACACTGTCATATATGGCCTTTACCTTGTGCTCTTTCTTCCTTAATGTCCATGGCGATATTCTTGTCCATTGCAAGAGTCTGGAATTCAAGTGGAGGATTGAAAATGAATTCCTACCAGTTCAAAGAGACAATGCCATGCATATAGAAAGCCAACTCACACAATCACAATTCAGAGGAAGGTCTTGGGATATCGGTTTCATTTCGATTTTCATAGTGCTCTCTGCAATTACCGCCTACTCATTCAAGATAGTACTTTGCTGAATAGATTATGTGGTATTTTTGGGGTTTGTCTAATTTGTATATAAATTATGTTGGATAGATTATGCTGCATAGATTGCTTTGTATATAAACTATGTTGCAACTTGCTTTCTATATAAATTAAAGGGTATCTCTACGGGTCTGTCTACCTTGTATATAAATTTGTATTTTGCAGCTCTGCCTGTGTTGTATGTAAATTCTATAGTTTTGTGTATAAATTATGTACTTTTTTATAGCCCCGAAGGCTCGCGAGCCTACCGCCTCTCTATCTCCCTACCCCTGCTTCCCCCGCACCTTCCCATGACAGGACCTCTAACTCGACATGACCCTTTTCCCCTCCGCCCCCTCTCCCTTCCCACTCCCTCTTGCCTCCTTTACCAGCGCAGAAGACAGTGCTCCGCTAAGTCTCTTGTCTTGTTTTCTTTCAACCCTGAAGAAGCGACTGACTTGTCATCAGAAACGATTATTCTATGCCTATCTACGACGAGGAGCTGGATTACACTTTGGACCTAGGAGAAACACTACCCTAGATGGGGACAACTGGCAGACCTATTTATTCTTCCTGTCAACAGTTGTCCATGCCAACCCCTCCAAGCTTCCCACCGACCTCTGCCCACCCTCCATTTCCTCAGAATGACTTCCTTTCGCACCTCTCGGGAATCTCTCGCTCCTCTCCCCC
>ML778054.1:39568-49730 GCA_009831015.1 Picea engelmannii | reverse complement strand
CTTCCTCACAGCACCCCTCTCCCCCGCCCTCTGCGATTTCTACACTTCCCCTCCCATCGCCGCAGCCTCCTGGACTTTCCCGGATCTAGTGGTAACCCCTTCCCCCCCCTCAAGGCCTAGGCGAAGTTGGAGTCCACCCTTACACACTACGGAGCTCGCTCTTTGAAGAACAAGGTACAAGGGTTCTGCCGACTCACGATTATAGTCAGGATTTCTCCACTGAATGCTTCCTCCCCTCTAAAGGACTCCTTTACCCCCTGGGTCAGACCCCCACAACTCTGGAACAAGGATTCATAGCAGTGCATCTTCAACTACACAACCTCAATGGTTGGGACTTCTGCCACAACGAAGCCCCAGGCCCCCTCTCGCCTTTCGATTCAAAACCATAAATCCAAGGCACCTCCGAGAAAAAAAGGAGAAAATGCAACAAGTGCTTAGGGTCATCAAAAGCAGATCCAAAATTCACTCTCGACGACAACCTTTCAATGGCAGGAGTATCCGCGATGGCAGACAAAACACTTGTAGGGAAAGCATATGGCCAACAATTCAATTAAAAAACTCTACGAGCCTGGGCTGCAACAAGATGGTGGGGTAAAACCCACAAATTCATCCAATATCTTTCGACTCTCTAGAGGATGGTTTATGATCATCTCCACAGATACCACTCAGGCCTTGGACGCACTCCACTCCAGCTGGACAATAGAATCCTCTTCGTTTTTAATGAAACCCCCGAACCCCACTTTCGACGCGAACAGTGAAAGACTAGACTCTATTCCAATTTGGGTCCGCCTCCCAGGTCTGCCCCCTCACCTCTGGTCTAAGAGATGCTTCAAAGCTCTCGGGAGCTTCCTAGGGGAATATATATCTACAAATATGAGTTTCCTCGCTTCAAGCAATATGGCGGTCGCACGAATATTGGTCTCCCTCAACATCAGAGAAGGCTTAATAGATTTTATCAATCTAACAAACTTGGGATGCACAAGAGTCTAGATTTTGGACTACGAAGGACTGCCCTTCCGCTACAGACGATGCCACGAATATGGACACGTGGTAAAAGATTGTTCCAAACCCTTCAGAAGAAGGCACGACCACAACCCGCTTGAAGACAGGTGCCATGAACGAAAAAACTCAGAAACAACTAGGGGCTTCTGCTCCTCCTCTGTGTCACACTCTTCGGGGACTCCCTCCCCCGCTACAGTAGCCTTCTAAGATTCTTCGACAGGGAACCCTCTAGAGCTGACCGAAAACGCTTTAGCACTTCTTCCCTCCACGGGCGAAGGGGCAAGCTTCGATCACAGTCCGGAGACAACGCCACAACATCTGATCAACGACTTCCTGGGTATGCACCTCTCTTTTCCCCACCCTGTATCTGGTTTATAGAATTCTTTCAATTTTTTCCTAAATGGTCGCATCTCACCTTCCTTATTTCCTCCCTACACCTTCATTGTTCCCCTCCCTCCCCTCGACTCCTCTGCCTCCCTCGTCGCTCCTCCACTAATACAAAACCCTCCCCCGAACGCCTCTCCCCCTTCCTCCTCAAACTCCTGGTCCATAGAGGAACCATGCATTGATAACTCTAAGAACTCCACTATACATTATCACCTCTGCAATCAATCTGTTACCTTTTCCTCCACAGATCACAAAGGCCTTGGTCCTTATCTAGAACTCTTGAAATCGAAAAAAGGTAGAAGTCAACCATCACACCTCTCCTTAGCAAAATCTCGTGCACTACATGACACAGCCACAGGCCGACAAAAATCCATCCTTGGGGCCCTTAGATAAAAAAAATCCTCGATCGGGGTTCCCCATTGAAGCTTCTCTCCTTCAACTATTGGGGTTTAGTGAGCCCCTTCAAAAAATCCGCTCTAAATAGGTTTGTGACCTTACACCAACCATATGTTATATTTCTCCAGCAAACTCTTGCAGACGAATGCACAGCCACACAAGCCCTCATGACCATCTTCACAGGATGGGATTTCCTGGGTCTAGATGCAAGCAGAAGATTAGGAGGCCTGGTCATTGGCTGGAACTCAAGGAAAATAAAACTCCTAAATTCTTGGGCCTCAGACTCATGTATGGGACTTGAGGTACTAGTCGAAGGACTAGGAATGAATTTCAAGTTTCTAAATATCTATGGGCCAAACACAGATAAGATACACTTCTGGAAAACCCTCTTCAAAAAGAATCTCTTGAGGGCAGGAAACCTGATTATCAATGGGGATCTCAACTTATCCCTTGGCGAAGCAGAAAGCTGGGGCCCCTCAGCCCACCCAAATCCACAAACAACTTTATTTATCCACTTATTGGCTACAAATGGTTTCATCAACATTGTTCCAACCAAACTGCTCCCCACTTGGAGGAATTTAAGAACCGAGGATACAAATGTGGAAAAAAGATTAGATCAGTTTCTAATCACAGAAACACTCTCTCTTCTTCCACTCCAGTTTCGAAAATAGATTGGAAGCATGGGTGATTCAGATCACTCACTTGTCTGGCTAACCCTCAATAATGGACCGAAAAAGTCGGCATCCCCTTTCAAATTCAACGCCAACTAGCTTAAAGAAGACAGTTTCCAAAAACTGGTCATAGACAACTGGTCTCCCCTCTTGTATTTGGAAGAAACTCCAGTAGCCATACAATTCATGGACAACTTAAAATTAATAAAGAAACTGGTCATCCCATGAGAAAAAAAAAAATAGAAGGAAGAAGAGCAGGAACTAATAATCATTGAAGACCAGCTAAATTTTTTTTACCAAAATATTGATTTTGGTTTCTCTTCGAATACTTCTCGTGAAGCGCTCAAAACCCTTGAAGAAAAATGAAGGAAACTCCTGGCCGACAAGGAAGCAACCTGGAGACTGAAAAGTAGGGCAATCTAGATTGAAAATGGGAATGAAAATACAATATTCTTCCATGCCTATGCAAAAGGAAGGAAAGCAACAAATACAATATGGAGCCTAAAGGATCAGGAAGACAAACCTGTAACTTTTGAAGGACTAGCAACTATGGGGAAAAAACAGTTCCAGACTCTCTTCAAAGACGATCAAAGGGCAAACCTAGATGACATCATAAAATTGGTTTTATACTTCCCCACTTTCGTAGATAAGGAAAATAACCAAAACCTCTATGAAAAAGTTATAGAAACAGAACTCAAAGACACAATGCAAAGCTTTCAAAAAGATGAAAGCCCAGGACCAGACGGTTGGACCATTGAATTCTACCTGGGCTTCTTCGAACTGATTAGAAAGGACATTCTCAAAGTCATAGAGGAATCAAGACTAAATGGCAGAATTCACAGCCCACTCAACACCACTTTCATAGATCTCATCCCAAAGGTAAACGATCCTCTTTCCTTTGATGATTTCCGACCCATCTCTCTTTGCAATTGTATTTACAAAATTATTTCAAAAACTATTGCACGAAGGTTGAAACCATTACTCTCAAAGTCTATCTCGAAAGAACAATTTGGTTTCTTAGAAGGAAGACAAATCCACAAAGATATTGGGGTTGTACAAGAAGGATTACATAGTCTGCAAACCAAAAAATCAAAGGTCACCATCTTAAAAATCGATCTCTCCAAGGCTTTTGATAGAGTAAATTGGTCTTATATCAGACTACTCCTCACCCATCTTGGATTCGAGGTTCCCTTCATCAAATGTATTATGCCTTGCATCTCATCGATATCCTTCGCATTCCTCATAAATTGAGCAGCGTCCCCTTTCTTCATCTCCTAAAAAGGACTCCGCCAAGGCTGCCCCCTTTCCCCATACTCTTATTACTAGTGGCCGAGGGACTGAGCAAGGAAATTCTAAATGCAGTCAGAACAGGGGAGTTCCATGGAATACATATCAACACTAGCCAAGACTTACGCACTTACTCTTTGTAGATGAAATCCTCATCTTCTATAGTGGACATAGGCAGGATGCAGAAGTACCTTCAAATATACTCTCTCTCTTCCGGTCAGCAACAAGAATGAAAATAAATATACAAAAATCCACCCTCTCCTTCTCAGAATTAGAAAGGGAGGAGGAAGATCTTTACAAAATACTCTTTCCCTTCACTCATCAAGATTTCATAGTTGGTCTAAAATATCTTGGTTTTCACCTAAAACCAATTAACTATCTCAAAAATGACTGGAAATGGCTCATCTCAAAATTGGATAAAAGATTATCCGGATGGAGATTTAGGTAGCTCTCAAGAGAAGGAAGGCTCACACTAACAAAAGCAGTACTAGAAGCCATCCCAATCTATTGGATGTCGTTGGCCTGAATTCCGAAAGGAACTCTAGAAAAGATCAGGAAAATATGCTCTCATTTCATCTGGCCAGGCTCTGGAGAAAAAAACATATAGCCTTGGGAAAAGTCGGATCTTATAGAAAGACAAAAGCCCTAGGAGGATGGGGGCTCAAAAAAATATTCCTATTCTCCAAAGCTTTGGCAGCAAAATCAGGTTGGAGGCTCATCACCAATAGAAACCTTTGGTCCACTGTTGTCTACCAAAAATACATAGCCCCGAGATCATTGGAAGAATGGATCAGATCCCCAACCAAATCTCATTCAGTATCCATTTTTTGGAAAGCTCTTACTTCCTCATTCCCGGTTATTGGAGAAGGACTCGCTTGGAGAGTAGGATGTAGGAACCATCACCGTATAGGAGCAGACCCCTGGCCAGGCGGTGGGACTGCTCACATCCTCCCCCTAGATCTTATCAATCTCCTCCACGGGAAAAATATCTACTCACTCTCCCAACTGGAAGACCCCCTTACAAAAACACAGTGGTCTCAAGGATGGAAGAAAGCAACTGACCTAGGGCTATTTGGAGCTTCCACAATACTCTACAAAAATTACATCAAAGCTCTACAAATTGGACACATCAGAGTTACTGACAGAGAAGATGAACTGTTCTGGAAAAAAGATCCCTCGGGTGTATACACCCCAAAATTGGTCTACATTGCACTAACTCTGGATCTCTTTCAACAACAACAATCTTGGTGGTGGAAAGGACTATGGAAGTTAAAGTGCCCACAAAAAGCAAAAATCTTCCTTTGGGCAACACTAAATCGGAAAATACCTACATGGGAAATACTACAAAAACGACAGTTCGAAGGGCCTGGTAGATGTCCACTCTGCCATTCAGAAAGTGAAACAACCTACCACTTGTTTATTTCTTGCCTTTTTACCCAAAGAGTTTGGAAGGATAGTTTAGCCAACCTCAGACAAAATTTCTCTTGGGAAGGACCAAGCCTGGAACAAGCCTGGAAATTGTGGCTTCAAGAAACCAGATACAAAGAACTAAAAGCCTTCCCCCCCATCTTAATCCGAGGCATTTGGCTGGCCAGAAACACAAAAAAATTTCAAGACAAAGCTTCAGTCCTAGAAAAAACCGTTGCACAAAGTCTCTCAATACTCTCACACTTCTCGCAAACAAAAAATGGAACAAGAAAAAAAACTTTCTCTCTTGAACAAGTAGATCTTTTGAAGCCATGGGATTACTTTGATGGAGCCTCACAGAACCAACTTTACAGGGGTGGGTTCATACTACACCTTTCGAAATCACACTATTTTCACACAAAACTAGGGCTGGGACAGGGGACAAACAACCATGCAGAGCTTTTGACATTAAAACTTCTACTTACCTTTGCAAAATAAAAGGATATGCGGCACATCCAGGTCTTTGGAGGTTCATTGATTGTGGTGATCTGGGAAAGGAAACTTTAGAAATGTCATAACATTTTCCTCCTCCCTATTCTGGAGGACATTTTTGGGTTACTAGAAAATTTTGACACTGTGACTATCTCCTATGTCTACAGGAACAGGAACATGGTAGCGGATGCACTCTCAAAAGCAGGGCTCCACCTTGCACTAGGACTTTGGGACATCACAGAGCACAAAAATGGAAACTCACAAAATTTTTACCACCGACCTTTTATAGACACAACAACACAACAACGGGATACACAACATGAACAAGAAGAAGAACAACAACAATAAAAATCCACATTGAAAGCAATCAACGAAATTTTTTGGAAGAATTCTACAAAGACTATAGAGTAGCAGATTCTAAAGCAAATATTCACAACCTACTAGGAACATTATATGTAACTAAATTTGAATCTTTCTTGGGAACCTACAAAATTTTTGTATTTTTATCCGGACACATATATCACACCCATGAGGTTTAGTGCTCCTTTGAGGCACCTACAAAATGTAATTTTGTCTCTTCGGATGATAAAATTAGGCTTTTTTCCAAGAGAAAAAAAAATATAATTTATGTATTATTTATGAGTGTCAACTCTTTTTTATCATGAAAAAAATTATGGTATAAAAAATATTGATTAGAAAAACTATATATATTTTTTATGTTGGAAAATTTTTGTAGAAAATTGCCATATATTTATGGACTAGCTAAATGCCCAAATATTAATGTATTAGAGAAATTTTGAGGTAAAAATGGACCTCAAAACAAAAAAATATGCTATCCACATAAACTTTAAAAGAATTACTAGAATTCAAAATGATGAAGAAAACATAAAATGATGAAGTCAACATAAAGAGAGAAATTTTTAAAAGAATTACTAAGATTCAAAATGATGAAGTCAACATAAAGAGTGAAATTTTGAGGTAAAAAAAAAAACAAAATGATAAAAATCAACTTTAAAATTTTATATTTATACATTTTTAAAAGATTTCAGTCTTATTTTATATCACAAATTTTATAAATATGTTTATTCCATTTTTTTTTTTAAATTAATTCAACTAAAACATATTATTATCCAAAAATTTATAAATAGTTTTGAATAAAAATAAAAATATAATAATATATAAAAATATTACAAATTAATAAAATTATAGTAATAAATAAATGATATTTTAAACACCATTTTATAATATATAATATATTAAAAATCCTCCATAGTCATTGAATAGTCTCTAATGGTGAAAAATTGCAATACTCTTACGAATAAATCCAACATTTTTAGGCCAATGTATTTTTCCCAAACGTTTCAAATACTTTTTATCTAAAATCTTTCTTTTATCACGATTACTAATTTTTTTAAATGAGTTTGATGAAATTCCAATTCTATACCATCGTTAAACTATGCTTTGCTATTAATATGTTTACAAAACTTTATATCTTTATATTATATGAGATTATAATAATAGAATTAATATGTTTTTTTTTTTTTTTAACTAAAACGGTTATGTGTTTTATTAAATGGGAAATTCAGCTGACCGAAGCCTTATATCCTTCTCAAAACCATCTTCAATCTTTTGCACGCTGATGTTCTTTTCAAGGAATACAAATTTTGATTAGGTCTCCATCATTTATGCATAGTTCTCTTTGGGCCAAAAGGCAGCCTTTATTGGCTAAAATATCTGCTTCTTTGTTTGAATCCCTGAGTATATGGTAACAGTTGAAGGAGGTTAAATCCTGGAGAATGTGTCTAAGTCTTTGCAGGTTCTTATTTAGGCCAACATCATTGAACTGTCCTCCCGAATGTATCATTTTGATCAAGATTTCGGAATCTCCAAACGCCTGTAGGTTCCGGTGGCCTCTTTCCTTGACTATCTGGCAGACTTTTATCAAACTCAAGATTTCTACTTGGTTGTTGGTTTGCTGTCCGAGTCCCCAACTGAAAGTTTCTAGCACTGTCCCTTCGCTGGAGTAAATGATTCCTCCAGCTCCCACTGTACCAGGATTTCCCTTGGAGGCTCCGTCGAAGAAAGCTGTAGTTATTCCTTGCTTTTGCCACCATCTCTGGAAAGTATCGTGATTGTCTCTTAGCCTCCATTTTGTTTCGGAATGGGGTTTTTCAATGCTTTGGGTCCGGAGAGTGAGCACTGAGTTACCGAGCCAGTTCTTTTCTTCCTGCTGTAGCGAGATGTCTGTTTTGTGGGTTTGAGAACTCAAAGTTTCTAAGAGGAGACCTTTTGCTTTCGCTGCCACCATGCTGGGGGTCCATGCTGTATTGTTGAAGATTTGCTCGTTTCTTGCAAGCCATAGCTTCCAGCACACATACTTAGGGATGGAGATTCAAACTCTAGCCCATAGCGTTTTCATTGAAAGCGAGGGATAGTAGTCCTTCCAAGTTGTAAAAAGATCTACAACTGAGATGTTAGAGGGGGCAGAGACCTTGAGACCATGGAGGGTAAGGAGCCAGACTTTATTTGCAAATTGACAGTCTACAAACAAATGGTCAGATGTTTCCATGGCTTCTTTGCATAGAGCACATCTGTGAGGGCCCTGCAATGTTTCTTTTCATTAAATTTTCGCCGGTCAGAATTTTTTGTGCATTAGAGTCCAGAAGAAAAAATTTACCTTGGGAATCGCAGTAGAGTCCCATACCTCCTTCCAGATTTTTGCTGGGGGTGGTCTATCTTTCTGGCTTTGAAGCATAGCATAACCTTTGGCTGTAGAATAACTTCCTGTAGGTCCCCGGCCCCATTTGTCTTTATCAGTCTTGTGCACAGGTGCTGCATCTCGGAGCTCTACTTTGAGCGTTTCAAGCTGTTGGTGGAGGCGATTTGGAACATTGCCGAAATGCCAATCTGCCCAGGAGCCGTCCTCATTCCATTTAGAGATATCACTGATACTCTGTTTTCCTCTGTGGGCAAGGAAAACACGAATTTTGTTCAGGCTGGCATTTGAGGCTAGGGACGGCCTCCCCATTACCCGATCTGTCCATAGGTGAGTCTGTTTGCCATTTCCAGGAATGCGATACAAATCCTGGGTGAAGATTCGCATCCCTTTGAGGCACAATTGCCATAACTGCGTGCTTTTCCTGTAGGAAACATTTTGTAAATTTCGAATTTTAGCGCTGGGAATGTATTTGTGCAAAAGCGTTTTGCTGACAGGATGAGAAGGCTCACTGTGCATCTTCCACAGTATTTTGCATCCAAGAGCAATGTTGACAAGAGCTGGATCTCTAATCTGGAGCTCGCCTTCTCTCAGAGGCATCTTTACTGTTTCCCATCTGACCAAATGGAACTTGTGTTGATTCCCTTTACCACCGTGCCATAGGAAATCTCTCAGCAACTTGTTGATTTGCCCAGAAATCGATTTGGGTGCCAGGAGATAGGCTGCTTGGTAGATCGGCAGTGAGGAGAGAACTGCCTTTATCAATGTTAATTTTCCTCCGTGTGTAAGCCAGTGTCCTCCCTAGGCATCAATTTTCCCTTCAATTTTTGTTAGGACTCCTTCCCACAGGTTGACTTTATTTATGCCCAGTGATAATGGCAGCCCAAGGTACTGTATCTTTTCCCAATCTGCATACCCTTTGAACCCCAGTGTGAGAGCAATCTTTTGAATTTCATGTTCTGTTGCATTCCAACTATAGACAACACTTTTCCTTTCGCTTATCAAGGCTCCTGACACTTTGCAGTAATCTTGAAGAATGCTCTTGAATGCAGAAGCTACTCTATTTGAGGCTCCTCCTAGCATAAGAGAGTCATCCGCAAACAGAGCATGATTAATAGGCTTAAGGTCCTTCGTAGTTCTCAAGCCTGGGACAACTCCTATTAACCTTTCCTGCTCCAACTTCTTGCTGAGTGAATCCGCCATTAAAATGTACAGAAAAGGAGAGAGGGGGTAGCCTTGCCTCAACCCCCTCGAAGATTTAAAGAACTCTGCTGGCCTCCCGTTTACCAAAGGTGCTATCCATGGGCTGTGGGTGCAGGCTTGTATCAGGTTTACAAACTCTTGCTCAAATCCGAATGAGAGTAGCACTTGATATAGGAAGGACAACTTTACTCTATCGAAGGCGTTAGCCATGTCTAACTTGATCAACATGCCCTTCTCTTTTCTGAGTTTGCTGGAATGCATAGCTTCCTGAACTAGGATTACATTGTCCAGGATGTGTCTCCCTTTGACGAATCCTCCCTACGATTCTGAGATGAGTTTGCCCAGCAGTGGCTTTATTCTGTTTGCAAGGAGTTTTGCAATTATCTTATAAGAGGCGTTGCAAAGGGAGATTGGCCTGAATCTATCAAAGGAGGCGGGGTTTCTTTCTTTCGGGATTGAAGCGAGGAAAGTTGAGTTGGTGCCACCTCCCAGTTTTGCTTTCTGTAGGAATCCTTTTATCATTCTCATGAGATCAGCTTTGATTATATTCCAACATATCCTATAAAAATGAATAGTGAACCCGTCTGGCCCTGGAGCTTTG
>ML778054.1:0-15086 GCA_009831015.1 Picea engelmannii | reverse complement strand
TGGCGTGACTGAAATGTTTGTATTACATCAAAAAGTGTGTAAGAGAACAAAATATTGGGCCCATCCACCCATACAACATTGCCTGACAAGGCATACAAAAACATGATCACGGGGAAACTCTAATCTCCCCGCGCTGCGTTGTGTTGTGAGTAACATACTACTGCACGCACTACATGCCTCAACAGAGAATTGATATTCTCTGGCACCTCTATAGTGTGTCGTTGCAGATGTAAAGGAACATCCCCCCTCCGTAGAGGAGGGATACCCATCGTAAGGCCTTGGAGGTTCCTCTCAACCTCCTTGAGACCCGCCACCGATACTGCTGGGTTTGCTGCAACTGGGGCACCTCCACGACGCCCTGGTACTGGTATATTAGCTGGGCGCACTGATCCCTTGTCTGCATGTTGAAAATAAAACATCTGTTAAAACTCTTGTACATACCCCCAAAAAAAAATACATATACATCAAAAACAAAAAATTAGACAAGGAATGGCTTAGTCTCTTACCTGACTCGTCCCAATCTTCCCCCGCGGGCAAAATCAAGTCCATGCTCCCACGGAAGTCTACATCGGCATAAGGGAAGTCCTTGATTCAGAGATACTACCGCCTCAACTAGGCAAAGAACTCACCAGTAAAGTGGAACTCTGACTCCGAAACTGGCCTCGGAGACAGACTAGTCCACCTTTCCATTCGAGGCTCATCCACCGGACGCACTGCCAATGATATCTGAGGCTACATCTGAGGGATGCGCTCTAGAAAAAATGAGACTAAAAACGAGCCATAGCCGAACTGCTTCTGACCAGTCCTGCACCGTGAGATTTGTTCCTTCACATTCCGAAGGAACACTGCACTTCAATTGAACAGTGTTAGTTCCAAACACTGAACACCATAGGCCACTTGTGATCTCGATGCCAAATGAGCACTAGTGCTACTGGTCATGCTTGTGATAGCAAATAATATAGATCGGAGAGGCAGATCTCGTATATCCTTGATAGGGATCCTGCCCCCTACCAACCTCGCTCCCGCAACGCAGTGATGTGCTAGATACACGTCCACCTACTCAGGTAATGCCCTCTACCCAGTAAAGGATATGGGGACCCCTCTTTTCGAGAGGCCGGTAAAAAAGTATACATCTTCCAACTCAATGGTTAGGAGTTGTGTGCCGATGCGGAATCCCTGTTCCGCAACACCCTAAAGGCCAATCATGTGCTCAAGCAATATAATCTCCCTTTTCATTTTTTGCAGTTTGAAAAACTTGAGCAAGCCACAGTTTCGTAAAGCGGCCCGCGTACAGGGACTCCGTAGAGCAGCTAAATCATCCATCTCATGTTCCCGCTCTTTCCATTCAATCATGATTGCCAAAGATACCTACAAAACAAAAAAATCAAGAATTTCATTATTCTCCACGTTTTTGTAATTTCGGCGATTTTCAAAAAGCATTTTAAAATATAAAACAAAATGCCCATGTCATCTAAAAGCAACCTCTCACTCTTTTTAATCACCACGTCCTTTAATATTTGCCCAATAATGATAAAAACATGTTAAAAATGCAAAACGACCTTGGAGGGGGCGTGGGCACTTGGGGGGAATTTTCATGAGTTCTTTTATCAAAAAATGATTAGTCCAATTGATTGCAAGGGTGTAGACATCTTAACAACCCTTCTCTAACACATTTTCATAAAATAATCCCCCTATTTTATTGATTTTTAAAAAAGAGGCCGATTTGGTTCAAAGAGGGGCGATCTAGGGCTTTGTGTTTTAAATAAATAATGTCATAAAAATCAATTTGAAACCATGCAATTGAAAGAGCAACGGATGAACACCTACCTGGTTTGAACGGTGAGCGAAATGATTGATCGTAGCTCTGGCAACGAGAAAAACAAGATTTGCTTCAAGTTGGGATTCTCCACTACTCCAAAATCCTTGCAAATGAAATGGTAAATGAGTTTTTCAAATCAATTCTTATTTATAAAATTTCATTTTTTATAAGGTATGGTCATTTTGGGTTTCTCTAATGATGTAAATGGCTTCACTAAACTCTGGTTTGTAGTTTCTGGCATCGCAGGTTTCCTGGCAGTTCTAATGAATCATTCACCTTGTCGCATTTATGAGCATAGTCTTAGTTCGTTCTCAAGCCCAACAATACGAGAACATAACCGGGTAAACTTTTATCTCTTTTTCGGACCCGTACGGATACGAACACATGAAAAATGAACCCCCCTGGAGTCTCGTTTAAACACTTTTCAGACTCTCTAAATATGAAAAGATTGTCGAGTGATCTTGCTTTCTTTCACACTCGTTAAAAGGTCAGAAAGAACGTCTTTCGAGCGATAGTTTAACCCTTTTTCGGTCTCGTTGGACTACTGTACGAAAAATGAACTGAGAGAGTTCTCTTTTAAGTGTTTTTCCAAACTCTATAATCCCGAAAAACCTTCAAGTTTTCTGTCTTTGGACTCGTTAAAGCAAACATCGACAGACCCATATGGGACCGAACTCTTACTTCTTCCAGTTCGTTAAACAAAGGAAGAGGGACTTACCGAAGGTAAGTTATATCGAGCATGTGTTATCCTCCTCGAGCTCATTAAATCAAAAAGAGGTACTCATCTATCTGGATGGGGGAAAAAATTGAAAGGAGCAAGCCAAGCAGTCTCTTGAGAACATCATCCAGAACTTCTTAGAGTCACCCTTGAACACGACACTTTGTCACTTTGCACATATCATAATCCGTTGAACCTCTGCACTGAGCCAATCCTTTGAGTTTCCTTTCACTCCTTTGGGTCACTCGACGCAAGTCATAGTATCCATTGCATAGTTTTGGTCCATGTCATGTTTCGCTGTCGTGCCTCAGTGTTCAAGGGAAGTATCCACCTCGAGAGTTAGCCATCCCGAATATCTTGCCTCAAAACCTGTGTCAGTCCATGTCCGTTTAATCTACCGATTACATCTCCATATCCATTTCGTGTCATTGATGGGGGATACATTAAGGCCCTCCCTCGACGAGTCTATTTCTGTCGACTCCAACACATTATCCGGGAATCAGACTTAGAAAACAGTTAGTACTTTGGGACCTGCATGCCTCAATGGAAGGCCTCCTCACATTTGACAGTGGGTTTAAATCATTGACCCCTGATCGAATGATTCCTCGGATTTCTGACCTCAGCTCATCTATTCACATTCGCTGGAATGTACTAAGGGTGCCTTGGGAATCATTGACATTAATGGTGATCTCCCTCGCACTTGTTAACGGTTCACACCATTGACCGGTAATCAAGTGGTTTCTGCCATGTTCGATGTCAAGAAATCTATTCACATGGTCAGATTCGTACTATATTGGGATCGGTATGAAGACCCTGGGTTGAGCCATCACTTTGATATATGCTTTGCCCAGGCTGCGAAGGAGTTTTCTATTGGACAAAGAACACATAAACTGTTACATAGATCCACTTTGAATTGGTCGTGGCTATGTCTTGTCATCTCGTAGATCCACTGTGTATTCTTCGTGGCTACGATCAGTCCGAGTCATCAGAGTATAGATCCACATTGTATCTTCGGTGGCTATACCTTTTTATCAATACAATTATGGATCCGCAGTGTATTTTATGGTGGCCATATACTACTAAGTCTTGATCACCCAAGCATAGGTATGCCTGCCTTGGGTTTTGAAATATGTCATGATATTTGTTGGATGTTTGTGTGCAGCTTCCGTAAGGTTCTCCAAGTTTATACCCTTGCTTGAGCATCTACAAAGTATTTCAGTTATCAGTTGGCATCTTCTAACTTCATACTTTGGGGGGCATTCTATTACACGTAAAAAATGCTCAGCTGGATAAGTGTCGCATGTCCCTATCAATTGTCGTAAGTGTCGCATCTTCCCTACAACTTTCGCAAGTGTCGCAAGTTGGTCACTAGTGTTGCAAATGGTGTTTAGACATACTGACATGTCGATGACACTAAGGAGGCACTTACAACATCTCAAATGACTGATTTGAAGGAGGAGAATTGATATACTGAAGTCAAATAACTCTTGACACCTGAAAGGAACCCTGAAACAAAGGTTTTGAGGGGGAGCACTCCTCTACTTCAGCTCCAGAAGCGCTGGCGTTCCCCTACAGGGATTCAGGGAGCGCTATAACGCTCCCCAGCACCTTCTGAAGGAGCGCTGCTCATATTGAGGGCGCTGGCGCTTCCCCAAGGCTTACCAGGGAGTGCTACAGTGCTCCGATGCCCATTCTGAGGGAGCGCTGCCTAATCCAAGGTAGTAGTTGACCCGTTGAGCAGAATAAGGGGAGGATCTTTTGAGATTAGAAGGCAGTTGTGCTCGAATTCTTGGTTTCATCAAGAGATCCCTGATCAAAGGAGAAGGTTCCCAACTTGTTTTAAATATAACTCAAGAGGTTAAGCTCCTCTTAACCTATATAAACAGGCTCCATGATGGTGGAAAGGGGGAAAGAATTGAAGTCATGAAACTTATGATCTTGGAGGAAACTCACAGTCAGCCAAAGGAGAGTAATCAGTGAAGCTGCTGTCATCTAGATTGTGGAACTTTCAGGCAAGGGTTAGACGAAGGGGACTTGACGAAGCTGTCGCATTCGCATCTACGATTATAAGTACTGCTGTCGTTATTCTCATCAATATGACACACTTGGCCTATTTTTTTCTAGTTTGTGTCTAATTTCACATGAACTTATCACTAGTTGATAGATCTATTTTCAAGCTAATATCAATAGAGTAGGAAGATGTCGTATCTTGCTTTGTCCACAGAACTCAGCGAGGAGCAAAGGATTGGAGCACAACTCAGAGCGTGCAGGGACAAACATCGATAACAAGGTACTTTTGTCATCCTTCCTTCTCATGTGTTAGTTTAGATAGATTTGAAAGGAAGTCAGTGTCCATGATAAACATTTTTCTGTCTAGGGTTAAGGTCAAGCTCTAGAGGTGATCTACCTGTCCGCAGAGAGATTTTCCTACAACACCTGTGAGGGTATACCCACGATTATGTGTGGGAGATTGCACCAGGGTGTAAGTATGTTAAGCAGGTCGTCAACGTAACTTTTCCATCCTAGCCCCGCCCCTTCTCGTCTCGTTGTTGCGATGTTGGATTTCATCACCAACTAGTGGTTTCGATATTAGAAGGTCTTGTTTGCCTGGTGATTGCTTACTAGATTTTGTTTACTAGTGTGTGTTGTTTGTTTCTCGAAGTTGACCATAGGAATTTTTTCGTGGAGCTTGTCACTCATTTACAATTGCTCCCCCACTACATTCACGTAGAATGCAAGGTTTATCTCTAGAGCATCTGGACAGTTCTCAATCCTTGCCTACCAGTACACCTGAGGGCTCTCCTCATCAGAGTGAAGTCCCAGTTGTTACTCCACCACACGTGGAAACAAGTGACATCCCAGTTGTCACCACACCAAAAGTAGAATCAACTGACTCTTTAGAACCTTTTCGAATTACCAATACTAGAGAGGACTATCGCATTCGCCGTGGTGAATGACCTTTTGTGCGATTAAATTTTTCTTAAGAAGCAGTTGTTATATCTTTTGAATCAACCGTTGGGCTTCTCTCGGTGTAGTAGGCCAAGATCCTTTTTGGTTAGGTGATTTTCGATGGGTCCTTTTTGGTACTGAGTCACCTACAGTCTACGAAATCAACCCTCCGGTGTTTTCTGAGACAAAAACTACACCAGTGACTACCACTTATCACTTTGTTCTCCCTCCTGAGATGGCCCATCTCGTGAATACTACGAGTGTCCAAACCAGAATTACTGCAGCTAGTCTTGCTCCTATCAATACCCAACGAAGGCCTGATGTCAACCTGACATTACCACCTGGTTATCATGTGTTGAATGTTTGGTTGAATGCTTCCAATCCAACACCTCCGCAAACCCCAACCGGTTCTCCAGGTGGTCCTCCTTTTCCTGGGCATCCTATTCCCGGTTTTCTTCTGACACTCCCTCAATTTCCTTCTGGCATTCCTAATCCTAGTGGCACTATTCCATCTGTTGCACCAAACTTGCATATTCCCGTTGGTGGACTAGGTGGTATGTTTCAACCTCCTCTTACCGGACATGTTCCAGTTACTACCCAACCTTCAATTGGAACACAACCTCTGATTGGAACTCCACCTATGATAGGGGGACCAACCCCACATTTTGGACAAAATATACCTCCAGCTTTGGCCCAATATTGGACTTAGATGCTACAAAATCTTCCTCAAACGACTGGGGGGCAACAGCCTGCCCCTACTGTAGGCCAACCTTATCTAGGTATACCTAATCCTATTAGGGGTCAAGGTCAAAATACTCAACCTCAAGTCCCTACTCAAACTCAAGGTTATAATCCTTGGAACTACTATCCTCTCCAACCACCACCGAATCAGCCGGGGTCTTCACACTATGGGCAGACTGCATATGGGCCTACTGGTTTGCCAACAGGGCTTCCACCCCAAAGTCACTAGTACCCACAAGTCAATCGACAATTACCTTTTCTTGCTACTTTGGATTTGTCAGATTTGTCTCGGATTTTGAATGATCCTATTCGTCACTCTCCCCAATGGCCTGTTATTCCAGCCAAGCTTCCATTGGACATTCCTAAATTTGATGGCAAAGTGGGAGAGGACCCGAACAATAACGTTATGACTTTTTAATTATGGTGTTCATCCAACTCGTTGATGGATGACTCTATTCGTCTACGTCTTTTTCAACGAACCCTTACTAGTTTTGCTGCGAAGTGGTATATTGAATTGCCACGAGGTTTCTTTTCTAATTTCAACACCCTAGCTATGGATTTTCTTACACATTACCAGTTACCGATCCGTTATGATACTGGCACTGAGATTTTGACTTCCTTCAAACAAACTAAAGGCACTCATATATTGGATCATATCCATGAGTGGCGAAGGAGACGACATCTCATTAAACTTGAACTCCCTGATCAGTTACTAGCAGAATGGTTTACGAAATCCTTCGTGAATGAAATTGGTAAAGACATTGCCATGGGTGGTGTTGTTGCGGAGGAGCAGGCTATAAGTCGTTCTCAATATCTTGATCTTGTTTATTCGTAAACGAGAACACTTTACAATTTGCTACCTGAATTACCTCGTCCTGGTACTTCCAACACTTCAACTACTCCAGCTGCCTCGCATGAAGCTGATGGTGTGATTGGTACTGCCCACGCACTCTCACATTCTGTTTCAAGTACAACCCCTAAATCTACCTTTTCTAATGTTCAAAATGCTCCGTCTCTTGCCACTTCCACAGGTAAAACTTCCGAGGTGAACGCTGTTCAATCTACACCGACTGGTAAAAATAAATCCAAGAAAGGGAGAGGCAAGAATAAGGAGGGAAAAAGTAATAATCAAACTGAGCAAACTAAAATCCCTCCTGTTGAAGATCGGGATAAGCGCAAACCATGATACCCTTTCCTTATCTGTGGTGATGATCACTACACGAAGGATTGTCCACGACATGCTGAGGTTACTAAGTTCCTTCAAGGAATGCCAAAACCATCTACACCGGAAGTCTTGTCTCAACCCTTCCCGTCTTAACAACAGGCTCAGTTGGTAATCCATGACCAACCATCTACTTCTACGACATCATATGTTTTGAAGTGTACCGGTGATTCTAAGAAAAATAACGTTGCACTCATGACTAGAGCCAAAGATTATACTCCATCTAAGGATAAGGTTGATGATTTACCTCCTACTTTGGTACAACCCTCTCCATCGACTCCACCTACGAATGGTCCTCTTCATCTCGAACGACCGAGCCTTGATACAGTTTTGCAACCACCCCCGAAAGGTGTCGTTAGGAAATCGACTTTCAATCCTCATGCTCGTGCGGCCCAGAACTATAGCATTGTCGAAGATTTGGCCCAAGCACCTTCAATGATGTCTGCCCTTGAAGTCCTTCAGTCTTGTCCTGCACAACGGAAGGCTCTGTTGAAAGCTATAGGTGGAATTGACCCAACAGATACAAATTTAATAGTCTTTGACTTGCAAGATCATATTCCAAGGTTACCCCTCAGCTTGCGTTCTAGATACAAGTTGTTGTCTCTGACAAGAACAGTTGTCGAACTGTTATTGATGAGGGTGCCTCTACGTGTGTAATGTCTTTTACTTGTTGGAAAGCCATTGGCTCTCCTCCTTTAAATGAATCACAAAATACTTTGAAAGCCTTTAATGGCTCTGGTTTTAAGCCTTACGATGTTCTTCCATCGTTGCCTATTACTGTAGAAGGTAAGACAGTCCAAGTTGAAGTGGAAGTCTTTGATGCTCTCCTTGATTATAATCTTCTACTTGGTCATAGCTGGATAGATTCTATGCACACTGTTGTGTCAACACTTTTCCATGTAGTATGATTTCCTCATCAAGGAAAGGTTGTTACAGTTGACCAACTTGCCTTCTTTAATTGCGATACTCGTACTGGCAATGTGTCGTTTTCAGCTAAAACCCCGCCGGGTTACGAGAATGTCAGTGTCGGCCTTTTAAAAGACTCTTCATTGATGGGTACTTTTTCCATTCTGCCACCCGATGTTCCACGCCCGTCCGTAGCCTCTATCAACATGATCTCCACCATACCTCATGAACATCCTGTGTATTCCGACCCTTGGCTAGTCCCTGACCCTGGAGATCACACTCGTTTCGGTGACGTCATGCCATTAAGTCCGGTTGAGTCTGCTTATCACGCCATTCAACCGGCCACACCTTCTACACCCTCTCTTGATGAGTTGTCTCTTGATCCTTTCCGTGTCATTTTTCCCACTGACGAGATGATCATGTCCGTCATGGAGGACACCCCTTGGGAATATGGGCATCATCGGTACATACTCTTTCTGGAACAACACACTCTAGAGAACTATCAATGGATTTCGACTCCATAGACTGTTGTTGTCATATTGACCATTCCCGGATCTACACATGATGTGTTTTTCGAAGGAAACCTTAGTAATATCTCTCCCACGATTCCCATTGACATATCAGTTAAACCTGGGATAGTTGAAAATGTTCACATTGGAGCTTTGTGTTCTTCGGATGAAATTGTCACCTATACATCTCTGTTCAAAGAATTTCGTGACATCTTTGCCTGGAGCTACGAAGAGATTCCAGGTATCGACCCTGCAATTGTTGTACATGAGATAAAAACATACCCCAGAGCTAAACCAGTTCGGCAGCGCCTTCGTCCAATCCACCCACGTAAAGCGGCAGCTATCAAACTCGAAGTTGAAAAACTTCTCAAGGTCGGCTTTATTTATCCAGTGGCTCTGACAGAATGGGTTTCCAACCCTGTACCGATTGATAAGAAAGGGGGCAGTATTTGTGTATGTGTTGATTATAGGGATATTAAAAAAGCCTTTCCAAAAGACAACTTTCCAACCCCTTTCGTCGACCAGATTGTTGATGACTGTGCCGGTAGTGAAATCTTCTCTCTCATGGATGGTTTCTTCGGCTATAATCAAATTAAAATCGCTCCTAAGGACCAACATAAAACTTCTTTTATTTGTCCTTGGGGTACTTTTTCCTATAGGAAACTCCCCTTCGGTCTTAAGAACGCTGGTGCAATGTTTCAACGTGCTATGTCTTATGCTTTTCATGATATAAAGCATATCGTTCAACCTTATTTGGACGATTTACCTGCTCATTCTTTGCACTGATTCGATCACCCCACTCACCTCTGAGCCATTTTTCTTTCATTGTCGGTTCTATCGCATTCGTTTAAATCCTCATAAATGCATTTTTTGCATAGAATCCGACCGTATTCTAGGTTTCATTGTTTCACGTCAAGGGATCAGGGTAGATCCTCTTAAGTTTGAGGCGATTCTTAATCTCCCTCCTCCTTCTACACTGCGCCAGTTGCAAAGTTTGTAGGGGAAATAAAACTTTCTTTGTCGTTTCATTCCTAATTATGCTGAGATTACTCATGGTTTTACCCGACTACTAAAGAAAGATGCCGAGTTTGTTTGGGATACCATTTCCAACAATGCTTTTGAGGCTTTAAAGTTGTCCCTCACACAAGCTCCGCTTCTCTTTCCTCCTGATTATAGTTGTGATTATTTTCTTTATCTTGCTACCTCTGAGTATACCATCGGCATGGTTCTTGTCCAAGAGGATGATACGCACGATGAACATGTTATTTATTACTTGAGTCGAAGTCTTACATCAACTGAAATCAAGTATCAACATGTTGAAAAACTGGCTTTGGCCGCCGCTCAAGCCGTTCAACGCTTTCGGCATTATATTCTCGCAAGGAAAACTACAGTGATTTCACATTGCAACCCTATGCAACATATTTTGACACGTCAATTGCTAGGGGGCAAGTACTCCAAATGGATTGTCATACTCCAGGAGTTTGACTTGGAATTCGATCGCGCCACGTCTAAGAAATCCTTAGTTTTTGCTGTGTTAATAAGTGGTTTTCCTCACTCTGCCATGGAAAAGGTAGCAATAGATTCATTAACCAATGAATCTCTTTTCCTTATTAGCACTGACGATATTTGGTATGGAGATATCATTATATATCTCCAAACCCAGAATTTCTGGCCTGCTTTGTCTAGTAATGAACGACTTCGCATTTGTTATCAAGCTCGTTAATACATTATCCTCGGGGATACTCTTTACCGTCGGGGAATTGACTCTGTGTTTCGACGTCGTCTGAATTTTGACAAAGCCGAGAAAGCTCTGAATGACTGCCATTCCTGAGCATGTGGTGGTCATATGTCTGGGTATGCTACTGCTCAGAAGATCTTATGCGCAGGATATTTTTGGCCTTCCTTGTTCAACGACTGCATTACTGTCGTTCAGAAGTGCCATGCCTGCCAGACCTACAATAAGAAAATTTGGTCACATCCTGCTCCTCTTCATCCTGTGGTCTCAGTTGTTCCTTTTGTGAAATGGGGCATTGATTTCATGACATGTCACCCTCACTCGGCTGGGGGGTATGGTTACATCATTGTAGCTGTTGATTACTTTACAAAATGGGCTGAGGCGATGCCAACATTCGATAATACTGGAAAGACTGCAGCGTTGTTTCTTTTTAATCATGTCATAGCTCGTTTTGGTGTTCCCCAAGCTATCGTTATTGATCACGGTAGTCATTTTATGAATTTTATGATGTCTGAACTTACGAAAAAATTGGGTCTTCGTCATGATAACTCAACACCCTATTATCCGCAAGCTAATGGCCAGGTCGAAGCAATCAACAAATTTCTTATAAATATGCTTCGAAGGATGACATGCATTCATAAAACAAGTTGGCACACGATGTTGTTTTCGGCATTGTGGGCATATCGGACATCTGTCAAATCTGCTATGGGGTTTACACCCTTTCGATTAGTCTATGGTGTGGAATCCATTCTTCCTATAGAATGTGAGATACCTTCTCTGAAGCTAGCTGTCGAACTCTTGCCCAATACTTATGCTAAAGAAGAACGTCTTTTGTATCTGATGTGATTAGACGAGACTCGACGTGACACCACTTTAGTAATAGAAGCCCAGAAGAAACGTGTCAGGGCATAGTATGACAAGCATGTTAAGCCTCACGTTTTCTCTGAAGGTGATCTTGTTCTTCTCTATGAACATGATCGAGATGTATTAGGAGCTAGGAAATTCGAACCAATGTGGCATGGTCCTTACATTGTTCACTGAGTTTTGGAAAAATGAGCATATGAGCTGGTCGATTACGATGGTATCCCTTTGAGTGAACCCATGAATGGGTTGTACTTGAAGAAGTATTATGCATAAGTCATTTGTGCATAAGTACTTGTATTTTATGTATCATACTTTGTGTGTGTTATGTTAGTTTGCTTTTTGACGTTATCTGGTCTCTGCCCTTATGTGACGTTGTGTTTGATTGCTAGATGTTGGAGACTTCGCTACCCTATATTGGTTTCGCTGATGGTGCTAGCCATAGTACTCAGAACCTAGCTTCTGCTGCATCGACAATCTATGCCCCAACAAACGAGCTTATATCTTTACGAGGTGTATGTCTTGGCCGTGCAACCAATAACATCGCAGAGTATAGCACCGTTATTGAATTATTGGTTGATGTTATCTCACTCAGAATTCATCATTTGGTTGTGCGACTCGACTCGCAGCTTGTAGTACTATAGCTAAGTAATATCTACTCTATTCGAAGTTCTACTTTGTTACGGGTGTATTTGCGAATTCGCCTCTTGGAACGTTATTTTGATCACATTGAATATCAACATATTCCTAGATGTTTTAATACATTAACAGATGCATTGGCTAATTATGTATTGGACAGACATTTAAACCATTTATAAATAAAACACATTTAAATTTACACATTATAAAGTAAATCAGTAGAAGCCATCTGTATATATAACGATCAAAAGAGTTTCTTTTTTACAAAAAGTTTGTTCGAAGACCAAAATATAAAAACTTGAAGCTTATAGCTTCTACAAAGTGATGTCATGGATGACGTTCACGGTAACACACGACTTCCCTAGAAACCCTACGGAGCAGTCGACCCATAGCTGCGGATACCCCTACAGTGTGACGCTGATTGCGTCGTGGAACCTCCTCCAGAGTCATATCTGGAATGTCTGCTGTCAGGCCCTCTAAATTCTGTTCCACCACCTGATAATCTTCAACATATTGTGGTGCTGCTGGTGCTAATTCTCCTCATCGTTGGATAGGAGAAGTGCCAGGAGGTCTATACGGTCCAACATCTGTGTTATCAACCAACATTTTGTGTTAGTCTTCAGATAAACATATAAAACAAAAAAACATTTGAATATGATAAAAAATTCAAAAACATTTAAAAAGATAAAATGCGTGTACTTCTTACTGAGGTCTCCCCACTGAGCGTCCTCAGGTAGTGCTAGATCCGAATCTCCTCGAAAATCCAACCCGGCATAGGCGTAGTCATCGACCATCAACATATAGTTTTGAAGCCAGTCAAAGAAAATGTCGTCATACTTGACGATTGGTCCTACCACGTGTTGGGCCATGAGCCGACACCATCTCAACATCCTTGGATCCCTAGGACCCGGGAAGTTCCACTCAACCTGTAGTCTAAATACGGGGACCCTCTCGAGGAAGAAGGATACTAACAAAGATCCATAACCAAATTGTTTCAATTCACCCTGCCTGCATTTGGTTAATTTCCTTTTGATATTGCGAAGCACAGCATCCACCCAGTAGAATACTTGGGGCTCAGTACACTCGATGACGTACTGGAAGTAGCTCTATAATTCTATATGAGGAGCAGAAGTCCCCGCCATCTGAGCTATTGTAAAGAGGATAGTGCGGAGGGTCAAGTCTTGTACCCCCCAGATAGCCACTTTTTCCTTTTTCCTCTCAGCCTTAGGTACACAGTATGGATTGCAATATTCACTCATTTTTAACCCGCCACCTCTGCTATCGGTCAGACTGACATAATACTCGCACCTGGACAATCCAGTCAAAAAGTATATGTCCTCAATGTCTATGGACAATGTGTGAGCTCCTACATTGAAAACCTGTTGATCTGGGTCCCACATATGGACCAGTTACTCCAGTAGTCTGACTTGGGCTCTCATGCCCAGGATACAGAAGTATTTCAAGAGCCCACAATCTCTCAATGCAGCTATGGTGGGAGGATGATTCTCAGTATTTGCATTATCCTCCTCATGTTCTCGTTCTCGCCACTCAAGGACCATGTTTGTGGCTATTTATCTGCACAAGGAACATAAAAAGAGGATTAATGATTTTATTCATGATCTAGATCTTTTTCATTGGCTAAATATTTTAAAAAATTTTGAGTTCTGCGGTTCTCGCAGGTGACTCATTTACACAGTGCGAACACCTCGTAGGTGGCTCAAGGCTCACTTGCGAGAACGCATCATTCTCGCAGGTCCCGTATGGGCTGCTTGCGAGAATGCCAATGCGCAAGTAGAGTTCAAAAAACAACTTGAAGCTAAGAAATTAACCAATGAAATTCAAAATTTAAACCATGAAAATGTCAAGAATGAATGGCTTACCTTAATGCTGCAGACGGCTCGTCAAATGATCTCTTGTAGCTCCCGAAAATCAATGCCAAATTCGGAGGGTAAAAAGGGGGTTTTGGAGCTCAATAGTGAAAATGAGGAATGATATGGTAAAAATGTTTATTTACTCATTTAATTTACTTTTTACTATGTCATTTTTGGGTTTTTATGCTTATCTATTGTTTAAACCTAATTCCTAATATCAAGATGAGTGTCATGACTTGCAGGTGTGTTGACATTGATGATTACATACGAGGGTATGGACATATTTTTCTCCGTTATGGTGTGATTTTGATTGTTTTTGATGGTTTTTACATAA
Source organism: Picea engelmannii (assembly GCA_009831015.1). Classification (NCBI taxonomy): domain Eukaryota; kingdom Viridiplantae; phylum Streptophyta; class Pinopsida; order Pinales; family Pinaceae; genus Picea; species Picea engelmannii. The sequence goes on along the minus strand of ML778054.1, from coordinate 782 downwards.
AACCTCGAGCATCTTTTTTGTCCGTTCTTGCACTCGTAAAAAACATAAGAACATGATTGAGCGTAGTTTTATCACTTTTTCGGGCTCAAAAAGGTTATACGAAAAAGGAACCCCCTTGGAGTTCTCTTTAATCTCTTTTCAGACTCTCTAAATATGAAAATATCACCGAGCGACCTTGCTATTTTCACGCTCGATAAAGTATTTGAAGTACGTGTCTGGTGAGCGATAATTTCTCTCTTTTTCAGTCTCATCTAGACTATTTTACGAAAAAGGAACTGAGAGAGTTCTCTTTTAAGTGTTTTTCCAAACTCTATAATCTTGAAAAACCTTCGAGTTTACTATCTCTGGACTCGTTAAACAAACATTGATAGACCTATGATGAGATCGAACCACTCCTTCTTAGGGTTTATTAAACATACTCCGAGGGACTCATTCGAAGGATGAGCTTATATCAACAAGCATATGTGATCCTCTTCAAGCTTACATAAAAATAAAGAGGTACTTGTCAGAAATGGTGGGGGAAAATTTGGGAAAGGGATATGTTTTCATCTTCGTATTGATTGGCAGTAAGTGTCGCTCTCGAACATGACACCCCCTATTCATCATTTGAAGCCGGTTTGGGAAATCCATTTGTCTCTATTTCGATTGATTACAAGGTCATTTCATGTGTCGTCTTTGAGTCAATGCTGCCAAATCATTGGTCGTGTCGTTCATATGTTCAAGAGAAGTCCATTTGAAACCTATATTGAGTCGGCCATCTGCAGTTATCCATTCTCTCCGTG
>ML778053.1:1039022-1058810 GCA_009831015.1 Picea engelmannii | reverse complement strand
GAGGTCATGAGGTGCGAAGTTCCAAAATAGAGAAAGAATCGGATCCGTTCGATTGGAAGGGCACGTGTCGTGAGATCCTCTCTATCGAGGATTTAGACATCGGGGTTTAGAGAAGGAAGTCCTTCAAATTTGCGAGTGGTGAAGTTGCCAGAGAGTTGTAGCTATCCATCGGAGGAGGACAGGTGGCAGATATCAAGGGATCTCACGAATTCGGAGGTTCGCAAGGTGAGATCCCAAAGATTGGGTGCTCCAAGTCACGAGTAGAAAATTCATGAGGAGCAAAGACAGTCGTTGGATCAGAGCCTCATCGCACGTTTCATGTATTCAGAGGTTTGGAGGTTGGAAGGACCTTGTCTCAACTACAGAAGTCGCGAAGTGCCGGGAGCCGAGGCATGGAGGAAGCACGTGGCATAACCACAACGTGGCCCCAGGAAGTAGAAAGGCAGACACACATCACCTAGTGGAAGGAGTCAACACTCCGTTGACATCTCGCATCTTGGGCGTTCATGAGATAAGAGTACGTGAGCTCGACCCTTCGACTCACGAAGTTGCGAGTAGCGAGAACGAGAGGAGAAAAGTCAACATTGCCTCTTGGGTGTTCGTGAAAGAAAGGTGCCAAGGTTGGACATTCAAACTCGCAAAGTGGCGAGTAGCGAGAAGTGATAGCACTTAGCCTAGCCAGTAGTCACATGAGGAAGGCGCTTATAGAGGCAGAGCCATACCCATATCGGCATTTCGGGTATCGCAAGATTTAAAAGGAAGAGTCAGGAGCCTCGACTCATGAACTCACGAGATTGCAAGTTGCAAAAAGGACCTTGGTTAGGCCCTTGGTCATCGCACTGTGATTTCTTGGGGAGAAAGTAGCTCGTGTCTAGTGCTGCTCGCACAGGGGAGCTTCCCGAAGGACCTGTGGATCGATTTGAAAGGAGATTCCAGCAGGGAATCCGAAAGAGCTGATCCGGCTCGAAGGGGTTAAAGAATGATCCTATGAGTGGATCTCGGTCCGAGGGCCAATAGGTCAGTGTCAGTGTGGTATCATAGCTTGACTCTGTTTGTATACTTCAGACAGGGGAAGTGAGAAAGAAATCTCAACCATGTCGCCGAGAAGAAGAGATAAGCAAACACCCGATCTGCAAGAGGAAAGGGAGATGCCAAGAGGAAGGGGTAGGCAGGTGCCAAATCCAGATGTGGAAAGAGAGAAGCATGACATACGCACCAAACTCGAGGACGTGGAGACAACATAGAGGCTCACAGTTGGTGTTGGAGATGTTAGTGATTTTGAAAGTGAAAATGAAGTTGGACATGAAGGAGAAGAAGTTGCAGCAGAAGTTGCATCAAACGAACGTCTGATTAGGGTTGTTGCAAGAATGAGTGCTAGAGTAAAAATGGATATTCCAGTATATGAAGGAAACCTGGATGCTGAAGAGCTTCTAGATTGGGTTAGAGCTTTGGACACATATTTTGGCTATGAAGATGTCGAGGAGGACAAAAAGGTCAAACATGCGGTCACAAGATTGAAAGGACATGTAGCATTATGGTGGGATGAGCTACAAGCTGATAGATGTTGCAAGGGCAAGAAGAAAATCAAGAGTTGGGATAGGATGATTGCAAAGATGAAGGAAAAATTTATTCCCAGGGATTACCAAATTACTTTGTTTCGAAGAATGCAGAATTTGAGACAAAAACTGATGTAAGTGAAGGAATAAACTAAAGAATTCTATACGCTGAACATCAGGGCAGGTCATCGTGAAAGTGATGATGAAAAAGTTACTAGATATATGAATGATCTATGATAYGACATTTAGGATGAGATGAGCATGATGACCATCTAAATAGTGGAAGATGCTTATCAGATGGCTCTAAAAGCTGAAGAGAAGCCGAGTTGAAAAAAAGGTCAAAGAGGCCAAGGTAGAAGTCAAGCCAGAGGCAAATCAATTGCCCAGGATAGAAATCAGAAACCCAAGGAAGAGTGGAAGAAACCTCAAACTCAAACTGAGAAAGGTGGAATCTCACAGAGAGGGTAGCATACCGAATAGAGAGATCAGTATGCTAATGGAAACATTTTTCCTTGTACCAGAGGTAGAGGAAGAGGAAGAGGTGGAGTGGTGAAATGCTTCACATGTGGAAAGGTCAGACATAAATCTTTTGAGTGTCTAGACAGAAAGAAATAAGGTGGTGAGACTCACATTGCCGAAGCACAAAGGCGGAATGTTGAGGCAGAAGATGCTGAAGGAGGAAGATCATTGATGATGCGAAAAGTTCTCCCACAAGATCACTGAAGGAGGACTTATTCCTTAGAGGCCTTTAGTCTCCCACAAGATCACCTAGCAGAGTATTGACTCTAGGGTTTTTTTACGTCTACTAAGTCATTCAAGAGGCGAGTGGCACCCTTGGAGCACGTAGTGTGTCCTGAAGGGCACGTCGTGCAAGGCAAATGGAAAGAGGCGAGTGGCACCCTTGGAGCACGTAGTACATCTTGAAGGGAATGTTGTGCAAGGAAAACAAGAAGACGCGAGTGGCACCCTTGAAGCATATAATGCATCCTAAAGGGCATGTCGTGCAAGGAAAAATAAAAAAAAGGCAAGTGGCACCCTTGGAGCACCTAATGCATCCTGAAGGGCACATCGCGATTTCAACGGGTAAGTGAATAAACCTAGCGGCCTTAAAATGAATTATGTGTCAAGTAAGATTTAAAAACAATTTTTCCCTAATAAAAATGTCGCCCAACCTAGTGAAATTAAAATCTAGTGTAAGTGACACTTGTGGTAAAAAATAATAATGATAATTAAACATGTGATGAGAAGGGGGTAAAAAATTCAACTAATATATAAAAGTAAAATTACTTTGGGAGATTAAAATTTAAAAGGGGAAATGATTGTATTTTTATTTATGCTAATTAAATTTTATTAATTAAAAAGAAAAAGGGGTAAAAGGTGGTTTTTCTACACTCGCTAATTTGAGTTTTAGATAAAAAGGGAAAAGAGGGAAACTTAAAAGAAATAGGAAATTAAGGGAAAAAGGGGAAACATAAAGAAAAAGGGAAACATAAGGAAAAAGTTGAATGACTAACTTAGTAAGGAATCTTTCCTTTAAGAACTTTCTAATTATGAACTCAACTAGAAATTTAGTAAAGGCGTAAGTCATTTAAAATGTGTAAGGGAATATTGGGACACCAATGAGTGTTTTTAGGGATGATTTTTGGTGGGTGAGGGAAATAGGAGTAACTAAATAATTAATGAAATTAATTTTTGGTGCAACTAGGGGAATGGGTGACATGTATACGGGGGAGGTTTTTCTGAATTAATTTAATGAAAAATAAATTAAATGAGAATTTGGGAAATAAATCACTTAGAAACTATATAAAAATGATGGAGGAGAAGGACCATGATCAGATCTTTTATGCGTAATGTTACGCTATTGAACTTTTGTCTTGATTGAATTATCTTGTGGGAGTTGGGATACCTAGCTCGGGTAACGAGTGGTAGCTCGACCATGCGAGGTGAGCTGGGTGCTAGTTGTTCTCTGGTATAGTCTGCATGGCCCCTTTGTGGCTCGGGGGGCTAAAGGGGAAGAAAATTACCTGTAGCATTGGCTGGGAGGTACCAATGAGGTCACATTGGTCAGCAAGTGGAAGTTGGACGGGGCACATAGGATAGAAACTACTGAACAATCGCGTTGGGATAAGGTACGCTGGTTTAATTGTTACTTGCAATGAATTTAAATTTATTCATGTTGTTTATCTATGCTCGTTTAATATTTCATTTCCATGCATTGTCTTGCACCTGCCTTCCGTCTGTACTGTAATTCCCTTGCTTGTTGTTTTCTGAATGGTTTTCCTTTGGTGAACCCAACTTCTAATTTCATTGACTTATCTATGTGGGTTTATTGATTATTATGAAAAKATCATGTTTTATATTCAACCCTTATCCCTAGGTCATCAGGCCATGCTTGAGCAGTCGACCAAGAGTTGAATTGATGGTCGTCACTTCGGTGTTTATAGACCTATAGATTCTAATGCCTTGCTTTTTTGTGCATGGATGATGAGMGAAGTATAATTTATGCCCAACTGTCCACCCTTTCTTATCTTTGCATTTGATCGATTTGTTGTAGAATGATTTATCCTTGTGACCTTTGCTAGATTATCTCTACGCTTTATCTCTACGATTTCTCGGCATTTTAACCAGTGCTTGATTGGTGTAACTCCTGCGATTTCGCCATCATTTTGACTGCGATTTCATTCTCCTTATTGACTGTGATTTCATTAATATATTGACTGTGATTTCCTTTACATATTGACTACAATTTACATTTAGTGACTGTGATTTACATATTGATTGCAATTTATCTGGTGACTGTGATTTACATTTACTGTCATCGTTTTTTACACATGTGCAATTTTTAAAGGTTTTTACACATAATTTATGTGCCCATTTCACGTAGCGGAATTATCAAGCTTTCCACACTACTAGTTTAATGTCTATTGATAGAGATTTTATGCTTATCCCATGACTATAAATTTAATGTACTGGTAGCAAATTTAGATTACAAGACTGCGTTGAATAGTTAGTGAAAACAATTATAGATTTTATTCCAGTAATGTTATATCATAGTGATATCAAATTCCAGTAATGTTAAGGAAATTAATTATACATTTAATATGATAGTAATATCATAATTTGTCCAACATTTATCTTATTCCATGTATATCATATATTTACATTGCAATATCACACTACCTACGATTTTACTACCCAGAAATGGTTTTATTATTTAGGAAGGATTTTATTATTTAGAAATGGTTTTAGCATTCAAATGCATTTTGAATTATTCAAAGTGAATTCAATATTCATAGAAGGAATTTAAGAGATTGGATAAGCGATTTTAAATATTAGAAGGAAAAACCAATACTAAAAACGATACCTGTGTTTCTTTGAGATACACAATGATTTTTATAATGCTCAATGCCCAGCGAATGATATCTTAGATACATACACCCTTTTCTTTTACATTGAAGAACTGTTTTTTTTAGCTTGAAGGACTGTGTTTTTAACCTTCGATTAGTTTTGAACAAAAATTGATTAGACTGCATATCCAACACATTTTGACTGCATTTATCTTCTTTCTCTCTATGTTTGGCTACTCGAAAATTTTGGACTTAAAAACTAGCGAAATTCCTTGCCTCTGCATGGAACCTTCACCCTTTAATTTCACCTAGTTTTCACTACCCAATTATTATGTTTTTAATATCAACTGTTAATAAAGTAAGCATTCTCTAGACAAGAAATTCGCACTTGAATGGGAGTGACTATGTATAGTTGATTTTAAATGGTTGTATGACAGTAATTATTTTTGGACTGCAATTTAATATATTGACAACTATGTAATAATGCACATCGATTGTTATACTCTGAGTTGGATAGCTATTTATTCTCTAGTGATAGTGATTTAAATAGAATTAGGTTTGTGAAATAAATAAGCATTAAGTTACATGACAACAATTCCCTTGTGTAATAAATAGCATTATTTTTTGTGTAATAATAGCCTTATATTTTGTGATAGCAAATACACAGTTCAACGGTGTTTTATGATTGTTGACAACGATTTGTAAATAGATGTAGTCACTTGTATTATTGGATAACGATCTTCTAAAGTATATTGTTAACTTTTTGTTTTCCTTGCATATGATTGATTCCTTTTTAGAGGACAACAACATCATAAGTTGCGTTTACTTTTAGAAAACAACAGACTATTGTGTAAAAGACAATGAGTTTTGATAATCGATATTTTTTAAGGACAACGATATAATGGATAGCTAAATTACTGATTTTACCCCAATCACAATGATTTATTTGATTGATAAATCACAACAATTACAAATGTATTCGATAGATTTGTTATGTGAATAACCTGTCTGTTTTAGTTGCACTGAAACATTTCTATTCGACTTATAGTTTCAGTTTCCTTGGTGTTATATCTGGTTATTGATTATTTCATTATGAGTAAGTCATTTACCCCTTCTATAGGATTAACAACCGATTTTTCATTTAGATCAATGGGTAAAGGTTGTTGAATGCCTGATTGCCTAGAATGGTTTTGCCTTATGTTAATCTTAACTGTTGTTTAAGTACTAGTATTATCGCCTTATTGCAGCCTTAAGTGTTCTCCCAACAAGGAGCTATATGAGGACCTTTTGATTTAATGACTGTATGTTTGTAAGGTTGTTGCATGGATGGATTTTATGTTGGGATGAAGGGTTTGAGTTAGTCCAGATGTGCATGGATCCCTAGTGCGCCCATCACACTGTGGAAACATGATTTCTTGATATTTGATCGTTGTGCAAATGGATTGAGAAGTGCACACGATAACCCATCTTACGATCATGCACCACCCAATGTGGTTGAGACTGAAGTTTTTATGGTGCTACTTGTTTGTAACTTTGGTGTTGTCTCTCACTCGTCGGAAGGTTCTAGTTACTGTTCGTCTAAGACAATGTGTCGGGTTGTTGATGTTATCCATTAGCTTGTAGGCATTGTATTACTTGTGTCGGGTGAGTAGCCGATTTTATCTTCCTTTTTATTATCACTTGTTTCTCCCAGTTGCTTGATGAGATAGTATGTTGAGTCATTGTTTTCTATTGCGTGAATGCATAAGTTGTGTTCATTGTCAGGTTGTGTGGTTGAATTGTTGTCGTCGTTTCCTTCTGGCCTAAAAAAAAATAAAAATTATTTTGCATCGCGTCCTTTTTAGTCGTAATGATGGGGGCGATACATATGGTATCAGAGAGGGTTCAACCCTGTGACTGTGGATCACCAGGATTTCCACTGCAGTAAACCCTCAAGTTTTAACCTAAAACTAATTAAAACCTTAACGTATCCATGCAGTGATTTCAATTAGAGGATTCCACCAAGGTTCATGGTGTGGTGTCGTGGAAGGAGGTGCGACACCTCCAGAGTTGCCCGCACCTTCGGAGTCTAACCCCCAAGGGGAAAAAGAAGTCCTTAGGCTGGATTCGATTGTTGTAAGGGATAATGATGGTCTAACAAGGTCCTTCCAATGATTTTTAGAGGCCTTGATTCACCATCTGTACTAAGATAAGGCCAGGGCACCTGTAGCCCAGAAGGTCCACAATGCCCCCAGCCAACACCGTTAGTATTTGATGCGAGCTCAAGAAGGTCAAATTTCTCGAGTTCCTTGGCGCCCAAGATGACGTAGCCACCGAGGCATGGTGGGAGAGTATGGTGGTGTTCTTGTGCTTCATGATTATACTTCCAACAAAGGTCCACATGGAGGTGTTCAACTGAAGGGGAGTGCCCTTCTATGGTGGAAGATGCTCCTACCATTTTGAACATGATCATTGAAGACACATCATGGGAACAGTTCAAGGAATGGTTCCAAGAGAGGTATCTTTCTGAGTAATTCAATGAGCATCAACTCAATGATTTCAACACCTTGTGACAGGGTGTTCATACGGTTCCCAAGTACGAGGCATGTTTTTGGAACTACTTCAGTATGCTCTACACTTGAATACTAAGAAACTTAAGGTCAACAGGTTCATGTTTGGCTTTAACGTCAGCATTTGTGAAAAGGTTAGGATTCCAATGCCTCAAACTAGGAATGAGGTCATTCAGAAGGCCCTCATAGTGGAGGAGGATATTTCAACGGGGTTCAGAGTAAGGCTCTAGTGAGACCTGTGGGGAAGGTGTCATCTGGTGTGGAGCAGCATTAGACACTAGCTAGACTTTCACTAGGATATCGTGGCTTCTTGAGAGGATCCACTTTCACCACACCATGGTGACCAACACCTCAACAACAAACTCCATATCATCACTAATCAGACCCTTATTATTATGATATATCCCAGTACTAGCGAGAGTTTCATTTCTGGTGTAATGCTAAAAATAATTAAAGTAAAGGTAGTCAAACATGGTGAGTTTAGCTGGTAGAATGGCTTCAAGAGCCAAACGAAAGCTTGGAGGAAAGGTTATGAGTTGTAGCCTTAACCTGGGAGATTTTGTTTCCAAGGCCAACCTGTACATAATGATCTTAGGATCTTATGACGTCGTGATTGGTATAGATTGGTTGGAACCATACGAGGCGATACTCAATTGCAAGATGAAACAATTGAGCTTGGTCAATGATGCGGGACAGAGATGCATGATTGCAGGTTAGAACCAGGGAGTTTCCCTGAGGTTCATATCTTCCTTGCAACTACAGAAGAGCATGTGCAAGGGGTGTACACTTTATGTGATCCTTGCATTGAACGAAAAGGGAGTAGAGGAAGGTCTAGAACACCTTTCGGTGGTGAGAGAGTTTGTGGATGTCTTCCCAAAGGAGTTAGATGGGATGTCACTGGAGAGGGAATTGGAGTTACCATAGACCTAAAACTGGGGACTGAACCAATAACAAGAATGCCTTATCGGATGTCGTCCCCGGAGTTACAAGAGTTGAGAATGCAACTGAAAGAGTTGCTATACCTAGGACTTATACATCCAAGTTTGTCACCATGGGGTGTGCCTATTATTTTCATACAAAAGGAGGATGGGTTGTGGAGACTCTGCATTGAATACCGTCAATTGAACAAGGCAACAATCAAGAATTAGTATCTGTTGCCAAGGATTGATGATCTGTTTGATCAAATGAAAGGCGCGACGATGTTTTCAAAGATTGATTTGAGATCAAGGTATCACCAGTGGCAGATCAAGAAGTACAACATCCCTAAGACCACATTTAAGATGAGGTTTGGACATTATGAGTTTATTTTTTTGTTGTTTGGACTGACGAACACCCTAGGGGTATTTATGAGTTTGATGAACGTGGTGTTTCGCAAGTACTTGGAAAGGTTTGTCGAAGTATTCATGGATGATATTTTGATTTACTATCGGATGATAGAGGAGCATGACAAACACTTGTGCTTGGCACTATAGTGTTTGAGAGAGAAAAAATTGTATTGGTAAATGGTCTAAATGCTTGTGTTTGTCAAAGGTTGATTTACGTTTGACAATGAAGGTTCATTGAGATTTATGATTGACAAAGGATTTACGTTTGACAATGAAGGTTCATTGAGATTTAAAAATCAAATTTACATACCACTGAATGATGAGTTGAGAAGTTTGATCCTAAATGAGGCTTACAAAGAAATGTACATGGCTCACCCGGGAGTCATGAAGAAGAGGGAAGACCTTAAACCCTTATTCTTCTGGAAAGGAATGAAGGTAGACATAGTTAACTACATGGTCATATGTCTAGAATGTCATCAGGTGAAGGCTAAACATAGACATCCATCATGATTACTATATACACATACTATTTTAGAATCGAAATGGGAGGTCATTTCAATGGATTTTATTGTTGTATTGCCACTGACAGCAAGGAGACACGACTCAATTTTGTGTTAGTTGACACTTTGACGAAGAGTGCTCATTTTATTCCTATGCATATGACATATCAGACACCTAACTTAGCTATATATTTCATCAGTGAGATTGTGAGGTTGTATGGCTTTCCTTGATGATTATGTTCTATCGAGGATCGGTGTTTACTGAAGGATTTTTTACTAGTTTCCAAGAGGCCTTGGGAACCCTACTTAACTTTAGTACTGTGTATCACCCGGAGATAGACGGGAAGACCGAATGAATAAATAAAATCTTGGAGGACTGGTTTTGTATGTAATTTATGGACCAATAGAAGCATTGGGAAGAGTTCTTGCCAGTGGTAGAATTTGCAAATAATGATAGTTATGAAAGCACCATTAAGATGGATCCTTTCAAGTTTCTTTATGGGAGACTGTGTCGAACACCTTGAGTTTGGATTGGCTTGAGGATAGGGTCCTGGTGGGAATGGAAATGATCAAAGAAATGGAAGATTAAATGCAAACTATAAGACAAAGGATCAAGGAAGCGCAGGCTCAATAGAAGAGTTATGTTGATGTGCATTGTGTCAACCGTAGTTGTGATGTGGCGATTGAGTATTCTTGTGGGTGAAAAAGCATAAGAGATCGATCAATTTTGGAAAGGGGGATAAACTGTCTCCTAGGTTCGTGGGATCCTATGAGATTGTGGAAATGAGAAGTTCCTAGCCTATTGACTAGCCTTGCCTGATCCTTGAGGTGTATGCAAGATGTCCTTCACGTCTCTCTTTGAGACTTATGTTAGTGATCCTACAAAAGTTTTGAATTGAGTACCTTGCATGTATCAAATGAGAGTGCACTCACGGATGAGCCAATCTGCATCCTGGACCATCACATTCGATAGCTAGAACGTCGAACCATATATCAGGTCAATGTCCAGCGGGACAACTATAGTTCACACTCGACGACCTGCGAGGATGCATATGATATGCATCAACAGTTTCCATTTTTTTCTATTGATAGACTTATGATACTGTGGTACACCTTATTTCAACATTTATATACTATGAAACTTTAGGACGAAGTTTAAACCAACAAGTGGTGTATGTAACATCCCTCTCTTATGCGTATTTAGTGAACTTAGTCTTTGAGGAAACTTGCTTACAAGTGATCTAGATTATTATACTATTGGTCATTTGATTATGATTATGAGGAATTATGGATAGGGTGATATGTTATTTTGTTGTATTGACATAGATAGGTGCTATTGATTGGGTGCTTCTGAGTGTGTAGGATTTTGGACCTCGAGGATGCAGAGGCATCGATGAAACCCCTTGGAATCTGGATCGAGTTAGGGAGTGGACTGTTGGGTTGAATATTGTATGTGACATATGTACATATGATTAGATGTTATGATGATTGATTATTTGCAGACATGATTCATTGATTATGCAGGATGATGATAGCTTGCCGACCAGAATCACATGTGGAGTAGAGGGGTCATGCAAGACAACTAGAGACTTGAGGGAGAGGTGTGGAAAGCACCCCTGCCATAGCCTACTAGCACTTTTGTCGTGGCTCGAATTGTAGGTTAATGATTACCTAGTTCGAGAAGATCCACGATGCCGTGAGGGTAGACTGCAACAGTCGCTCACAATGATTCTAAGGGGCATGTAATAAGGCAGGGGCCTTATTCCTTATAAGCCCTTAGTCTCCCACAAGATCACCTGGCAGAGTATTGACTCCAGGGATTTTTGACATCTACCATGTCAGTTAAAAGCTAAGTGGCACCCTTGGAGCATGTAGTGCGTCCTGAAGGGCACATCATGCAAGGAAAATTGAAAGAGGTGAGTGGCACCCTTGGAGAACGTAGTGTGTTCTGAAGGGCACGTCACGCAAGGAAAATAGAAAGAGGTGAGTGACACCCTTGGAGCATGTAGTGCATCCTGAAGGGCACGTCATGATTTCAATGGGTAATTGAATAAACCTAGCAGCCTTAAAATGAATGATGTGTCAAGTAAGATTTAAAAACAATTTTTCCCTAACAAAATTGTTGCCAAGCCTAGTGAAATTAAAATTTAGGTCTAAGTGATACTTGTGGTAAAAAATAATTATCATAATTAAACATGTGATGAGAAGGGGGTAAGAAATTCAATTAATTTATAAAAATCAAATTACTTTGGGGGATTAAAATTTTAAAAGGGAAATGATTGTTTTTTTTACTCATGCTAATTAAATTTTATTAATTAAAAGGAAAAATGGGTAAAAGGTGGTTTTTCTACACTTGCTAATTTGAGTTTTAGATAAAAAGGGAAAAGAGGGAAACTTAAAAGAAATAGGAAACTAAGGGAAAAAGGGGAAACCTAAATAAAAATGGAAGTGTAAGGAAAAAGATGAATGCCTAACTTAGTAAGGAATCTTGTCTTTAAGAATTTTTCTAATTATGAACTCAACTAGGAATTTAGTAAAGGCGTATGACATTTAAAATGTGTAAGGGAATATTGGGACACCATGGAGCGTTTTTAGGAATTCTTTTTGGTGGGTGAGGGAAATAGGAGTAATTAAATAATTAATGAAATTAATTTTTGGTGCAACTAGGGGGATAGGTGACATGTGTACGGGGGAGGTTTTTCTGAATTAAATTAATGAAAAATAAATTAAATGGGAATTTGGGAAAGAAATCACTTAGAAACTCTATAAAAAGGATGGAGGAGAAGGACCATAATCGGATATTTTATGTGTAATGTTACGCTGCTGAATTTTTGTCTGGAGTGACTTATCTTGTGGGATTTGGGATACCCAGCATGGGTAACAAGTGGTAGTTCGACCTTGCGAGGCAAGATGGATGCTAGTTTTTCTTTGATATAGTGTGTGTGGCCCATTTGTGGCTCGGGGGGATCATGGGGAAGAAGAGTACCCCCAGTGTTGGGTGGGAGGTACCGGCGAGGTCACATCGATAAGCAAGTGGAAGCTGGATGAAGCACATGGGATAGAAACTACTGAGCAATCACATTGGGCTAAGGTAGACCGGTTTAATTGTTACTTGCAATGAATTTAAATTTATTCATGTTATTTATCTGTGCTCGTTTAAGATTTCATTTCCATGCGCTATCTTGTACCTGCCTTCCTTCAATATTGTAATTCCCTTGCTTGTTGTTTTCTGAATGGATTTTCTTTGGCGAACCCAACTTCTGATTTCATTGACTTATCTGTGTGGGTTTATTGATTATTATGAAGAGATCATGTTTTATATTCAACGATTATCCCTAGATTCTAATGACCATTTTTCTGTGCATGGATGGTGAGTGAAGGATAATTTATGCCTAGCTGTCCACCCTTTCGTATCTCTGTGTTTGATCGATTCATTGTGGAATGATTTATCATTGCATCCTTTTCTAGATTATCTTTGCACTTTATCTCTAGGATTTCTGGGCATTTTAACCAGTGCTTGATTGGTGTAACTCCTACGATTTCGTCATCATTTTGACTGCGATTTCATTCTCCTTATTGACTGCGATTTCATTAATATATTGACTGCGATTTCCTTTACATATTAACTGCAATTTACATTTAGTGACTGTGATTTACATATTCGATACAATTTGTATGGTGACTGCGATTTACATTTATTGTCACTGATTTTTATACATGACCAGTTTTTAAAGATTTTCACACAGAATTTATGTGGCCATTTCACACAACGCAACTATAAATCTTTTCACACTTCGAGTTTAATGTCTATTGATAGCAACTTTATGTGTATCCCGTGACTATAAATTTAATGTACTAGCAACGAATTTATATTACGAGATTGCGTTGACATAGTTAGTGAAAGCAATTATAGATTTTATTCCAGTAATGTTATATCATAGCGATATCATATTCCAGTAATGTTAAGGAAATTAATTATACATTTAATATGATGGTAATATCATAATTCACTCAACATTTATCTTATTCTATGTATATCGTATATTTACACTGCAATATAACACTACCCATGATAAGCAAATGGCAGTAATTAGAGTCATTGGGCCCAAGCACGTCTTTGAATGTTTCATATCTTTGCAACATTCTAGGAAAAGACTGTCCACTGTGCAGTTAGGGACAACATTATAAATATTGCATCGCCACATTCAAACACACATCGCATGAAAAAAAATAAGTGTTTCTTTTATATTAAAAGTAAAGATATTGAAAAAAAATAATATTATCACTTTTATTAATATGAAAGAAAGCAATATTTACATTAATGTTAAATTGACAAATCAATTACAAATATCTACTTTCCATACTCTATGTGCAAAAACATTGATAGCATTTTAGGTGCATTTTAGGTGGGAGATGGATGGAAGCATTTGATACTTTTAGCTTAAATTTAAAAATGAAATATTTGACTTTTTTCCATGATAAAAATAAGATAACATTATAATAGTGAAGTTGTGCATTGAAGTTTCCTCATAAGAAGAAATAGATAATATGCAATATGTTGCAACCCTATATGAACAAACATCAAAGAAAATTGAACAAAATCCTTATAAAAAAAAGGTTCAAACAAAAAGAAATTTGAATTGTCAAGCCGAGATACATAATTCTGTTGATTTCAATAAGTGCTTTCACCTTAAATTTAAAAAGGAAATATTTGACATGTTTCTATGATAAAAACAAGATAACATATAATATTGAAGTCATGCATGGAAGTTATGTCATCAGAAGAAATAAGACATATGCAATATATTTAAACCCTATATGAAGAAACATTAAAAAAATTGAGAAAAAACCTTGTCTAAATAAATAAAATGTTCAAACCCAAAGAAAATTGGATTGGCAAGATATCGAATTCCACTAATTTCAATAACAAACAAAAGAGATTTAACAATACAATAACAAGAATAAAAATACACACAAGGAAACATTATGAAAATATTATAAAGGTCTATCTAACAAAAATGAAGAAAGTTCCCAATTGATAAATTATAATGTTTGTAATACCCCTAGGTTGAACCCTAATTGTAAATGTAAATGTAAATAATCTTATAAGCTCGTGATCTAATCATACAGGGAACCTTTGTATATATGTTGTGTTTTATAGGCTATTGAGCCAGGTTATTATAGGCTATAATGCTTATATGATTAAGAGGTCTAGGAGCCTTGATGCTAAAGGCCATCGTGCCTATATTGTAATTGTAAATCACACTCATATTATTAATTAAGTATATCATTGCATGTCGATCGACCAAACAAAAGAGACGTGGGGCTAACTCCACTAGAAAGGGAAAGGGTGGGCTAAGAGTTTAGGAAAGGGGCTAAGCTAAGGGGGTTTAAGCCCAAAGGAATATTTTATTAATATTCCTAAAGTCTATAGTCTAAAGTATGGGGTATTCATTTGATCCTATGTCCTTAAGGGGGAATGTATCACCATGTGGGGAGGTCCACGTGGGAGGCCCATGTAGTTCCCAACATGGCAAGTGTCAAGTTGGGAACATGCACATATATTTGGGGAAATTAGTTCATTTTGGGTATTCCTTCATCATTGTGATGATTATTCTCTCCTACCATATGAAATCTGATGCTTCCATCACCATAAATGTAGTTGGAAAGCTTGGTGTTGCAGACAACTAGAAACCTAGTTCAACTGTAGGCTAAAGATGCAGGTTGCCAAGCCCGTGGTCGAAGAAGCGGGTTGTTAGGATCATAGGAATTTCTCTCTGGGTGAGAGATTTGCTATGTCGAAGAAGCGGGTTGTCAAGACTATGAATAGTTTTGTCTAGGCAAGAAACTACTCATAATTGTTCCCTAGTGTGTTGGGATATAGCTATCGGCCTATGAGACTTCATGTCTAGCCTATTTCTAAACCTCTAAAAGGGAAGTGAGGGAATTGAGGGACTATTGAGCAGAGAAGGGCACACTTCTCGGGGTGGGACAAGGATGTGAGGAATAAGAGACTGCAGGCTAGTTGCAGTAGTTGGGCACCTTGGCCTAAGCAATTATGCTGCTGGTTAGACCTTAGACTATCTTAGTATTCCCTTTTCCCTGGTAAAGTTTATCCACAGCTCGGGGGTGACCCGCTCATGATATTACAAGTAGTGTGGTCTATGACTGGGAGGAACATGGAAGGTCTTCACATAGTTGGTGATCTTTTTATCAAAGATAAGTATGAATTGTGTGTTAAATTATGTGTTGCATCATTATTTATGCATTTGTTTTTATGGGGTTTTCTTGTGTATGATGCATGTGTATTTCTATTATTATTTTGTATGAATATGTGTATTTGCAGAGTGTATATATGCTTTAATTTGGTATAAAATTTCAAATTTTTCATGTGGCATTGACCAACATGTGGTTGGGGATGTTACAATATGGTATCAGAGCTACAATTTTCAACACTAAGCCTGGATGGGACGAGCAAGTTGAATTGAAGTGAAATTTCACAGAGAATTGATTTTGAGGTTGCCAATTTTCAAGTTACAATGCACCCGTGGTAAAAATTAGAAGCAATTGCATGGAGTTGGGAAAAGACCCCAATTTTTGTTGTTAAATTCATGGGAAATTTGAAACAATTGGCCAAGTGGTGAGATATTCTTAGTTTAATATTTTTTCTAGCAACTTCAGGCCTTGAATCAGTCGAACTTGAAGTTACAGGGTTCCAGGAGGGTGTTGATAGAACACTTTGACTGTGTTTGAAAGCTTAGGAGAAAGAGAGGGAGTGACAGGAGGGCATAGAAAGTCATTTGAAAGAACAAAGGGCCGAGTCCCTTTGAAGTTTGAAGAGTTGAAAGCTTAGGAGAGATAACACTAGAATGTGCAAAGCCTATGCAAGGAGTGTAGAGGGAGAGAACAGTCTAAGTTCCAGACTTTAAGAGAAGAGAAAGTGGGCACAGGAGAACTTATTACAAGTTCCAAGCTCAGGAGGTGTAGCGGTTCAAGAAAGCAAGCAGAGGCCAAGGAGTCAACCCTACAGTGGAGAGATCAAAGGTCGAGCCTTTGAAAAATTGAGAAATCCTTCGTTGGAGGGAAGCAGAGACACACAGGAGATAAACCACACCAACCATTGATTTGGGCTACAAGATTAGATTTGGGTTATTGGATCAAACGCAAATGAGAGGAGAGCACATGACAGAGGAGATTAGATCCAAGCCATTGGATCTGAGCATAGGAGAATGAGAACTGTTGATCATATTTCTAGGAGTTCTAGGTCCGTAAGTCTTGGCCAAAGCAGAGTGGATCTCAACCATAGATCCCATCATGGAACATGAGACATAGATATCATAATTCAGAGATTCGATTTTTTAGGAAAAAATGACCCTTGTGTCATGAGGAGCAGAAATACCTGAAGTTATGAAGTCTCGTAGTGAATCTACATTGTAGATCACTAGTAGACTGTGAGTCATTGGATCCCTGTGTGGTTCGACGACTCAACACTATGAGGGAAATTCGTTGTGGTTGTGTGGTGTGGAGAATTCCCCAAAGTCTTGAATTCCAGAGTAAATCCTGATCATCGTTTGTTGGGTACACATTTCTGTAGTTTCCAAGTATTCGGAAATTCAACTATCCGGAGGATTATGGGTGAAAGTTATTTTGGTGTGAAAAGTCTCAAAGATTCTAAGTACCATAGTTAATCCTATCCATTGATTAAAGGAGAGTCTCAGTCATAGATCTCTACCCTTCGCCAATTCAGCCTTTGACAGTTCAAGAGTATGGTGTTCATCTAGAACGAGAAGCCCTAAAGCCCGAAGCCCAAAGCTTGGTGTTAATCATAGTAATTGGATGTGGGAGGAGTGTGAGACGTCAATTTTAGTTCAACGTTTGGCTATCTGAGAGGTAGCATGTGTTGGATTTGGGAAACTTTCGAAGCCTAGAGTCCCAGAGTCCTATATTTGATCTTAGTCATAGATTAAGGAGCAATGTGTGGGCCATTGATCCCTGAACTCTTTGGGAGTTCTCCAGTTCGACAGTCCAGGAGATTCACATGTTGGAGTCATGGAAAATACTGAAGCCCGAAGTCCTGAAGTGAATATCCACCATAGATCATGGAGTAGAGAAGATAATCCCCACTAGCCATCAAATTTGGTCGTAATATTTTGGAAAAAGGAAGGATAGGGAGAATACCTACTCCCGACGATCAAAGTAACTTTATGACTGAATTCATCCGGTAACCACTCAGGGAGATTGGAGTGTTGAAAATATGAATTTTCAAAGAGCGTCGAAGTATGAAAGATATGGATAGCACCTTTTATTTTAGCACTTGGTTCTAGGCCACGGTCACATGATATTTCCACCAAAGAAGAGGGGCTAACACCTGTGGTTTTGATTCTACGTGAAAGGGGCTTAGAGTAAAGTGGTCGCGGGTTTTTTTTGACCTATATAAAGAAATAAAAGGGGAATTTGTACATTAAGAGAGGATCCAAGAGGTAATTTGACTCCAGAATAAGATCCTAAAACTGGGAGGTCACGTGAGCCCCTAAGAGGGGTGGGGGTTTGCATCAAAGAACTTTGACTGAGACCATTAGGAAACCTATTGAACCAAATATCAATATAGCATAGAAAAACCTCAGAAAAAGTAATCAATGCCTTGAAAAAGAGATAATTTCAGATAATAAGCCTCTTTGAGGGGGAAACCTCCTTTTACCCCACTTAAATGTTCAAGTACAAGATGATTCAAAATGAAAATGTCTCCTTGGTATATATAGGAGACTAGGAGGTATAATTACAACTAATGGCCTAAAGCCGACATAAATAAATTAACATTAATAATATAATATTCCCCAATTAAGGGGTAATGAGCCAATATTAGGTCTTAACATGCCCCTCCCCTTGAGACAAGTGTTGTTCGCAACGCTTGAGTAACTCTGGATGCTTCTGTATAAAAGACTCATCTTCCCAAGTGGAATCTTCAGCCAATAGTTTTCTCCATTTAATGAGATACTCTAAAATGGATCTATTCCTCAGCTGGGAAATTCTTGTGTCAGTGATCTCTTCAACCTCCGATATGATTTTTACTTCCTCGTCAAGTTCTAGCAATATAGTTTGAACTGGGATCTTGTCGCCTATAACCTTCTTTAAGAATGAAACATGGAAAACTGGGTGTACTCGTGAAGATGCAGGCAACTCCAATTTGTATGCCATAGTACCAATCTTTTGCAACACCTTATAAGGGCCATAGTACTTTGGTGATAATTTATTATCATTCTTGGCTTGCTTGAGGAACATCTGTTTGTATGGTTGTTGTCTTAAAAACACCCAATCCCCTACTTCAAAACTTCTTTCACTATGATGTTGATCTGCTTGTTGTTTCATGCGATTCTGTTCCATGGTCAAGTTGTCCTTTAAGATTTGGAGAATTTGGTATTGATTCTCAATGTGATTTTCCACTACTTGAACCTTAGATTTTTATTTTAGAGAAGAAGTGATGGAAGGAGGGTGGTATCCATAAAGTGCCATAAATGGTGTCATTTTTGTTGCAGTATGAAAGGAAGTGTTATACCACCATTCTGCCAAGGGTAACCATTTGAACCATTGTGTTTGTTTATCATAGACAAAGCAATGATGGTAGCCTTCTAGACATTTGTTCACTATCTCAGTTTGTCCATCAGATTGAGGATGATAGGATGATCTATGAGCCAATTGAGTACCCAAACAAGAAAATAATTATGTCCAAAAATGTCCAGTGAAGATAGGATCTCTGTCACTTACAATAATCTTTGGGCTGCCATATAGCTTTTGAACTGTCTCCATGAATCCAGTGGAAACTGTACTAGCTTTGAAGGGATGAGAGAGTGCACAAAAGTGTCTGTACTTGGTTAGTCTATCAACAATCACCATGATGACACTCTTTCTTTCAGACTTTGGTAACCTTGTGATGAAATCCATGGAAACCTCCTCACAGCTCTGACTTGGGATGGATAATGGTTGTAAAATACCTAGGGTATTAATATTTTCCACCTTATTTTGTTGGAAAACAAAACATTTTTCCACAAACCTTTTAACATTAGTTTTAAGGCCATCCCAAAAAAAATCCCGAGTGCCCTCCTACTGGAGAGGTGTGCAATTCCAATAGTACCTTTTGTTTGAGTTGGGATTTCTTACATTAATATAAGCGATCTTTGTACCATAGTAAATTATTTTTCCATGTAAATGTATCTCATGCACTCGTATCATGCTGCAACCTTTGAATAAGAGTCCACACTTTTTCTTCATTCTTCCATTCATCCCTTACTTCTATTATCCAATCGGGTTGCATGATCGAGATAGCACAGAGAGAGGCCTCAACATATTCATCCTTTATTGAGAGTGGATCTACCAAAACATTTTTCTTCCCCTTTTTATAGAGGATTTCAAAATCATAACCCAATATCTTGGTTACCCATTTTTGTTGTTCTTCTGAAGATAGTCTTTGTTCCAAGAAGTATTTAAGACTATCATGATCTGTTTTGACCTTGAAG
>ML778053.1:1016684-1038972 GCA_009831015.1 Picea engelmannii | reverse complement strand
TCCCGAGGCATCACATTCCACAATAAAGGTTTTTGTGAAGTCTAGAGTGGTCAAGACATGAGCTTTACACATCACCTCTTTAAGTTGTTCAAAAGCTTTAGTTGCCTCTAGAGTCCATGAAAATGCATCCTTCTTAGTTAGTGTCATTAAAGATGTTGCTATTCTTCCATAGTTCTGAACAAACTTGTGGTGGTAACCTGTCAAACCCAAAAATTCTCTAGGATTCTTCAATGTTTTGAGAATCGGCCAGTCCATCATGGAATTAATCTTGTTAGGGTCTACCTTGACACCTTCATGAGACACAATATGACCCAAATGCTCCACCTCCTTTACTCCAGAGAAACATTTGGATGGTTTGGCATATAGTTGTTGCTCCTTTAGTAGTTGTAGCACCTTGTCAACATGTTGCACATGATCCTCCCAAGACTTGCTATAGATTAGTATATCATAAAAAAATTCTAATACAAATTTTCAAAGGAAGGGATTGAAAATGGAATTCATTAACCCTTGGAATGTGGAAGGTGCATTTGTAAGGCCAAAAGGCATGACCAAAAATTCATAATGGCCTTCATGAGTTCATAATGTTGTTTTTGGGATATCTTCTTCCTTCATTCTGATCTGATGATACCCTGAACGAAGATCCAATTTTGTAAAATAGATTGCTCCATGTCGTTCATCTAACAATTCATCAATGACGGGAATGGGAAACTTATCTTTAATAGTGATATTGTTGAGCTCTCTATAATCTGGACACATATGCCATGAGCTATCTTTCTTGAATTCCATTACCACTAGTGCAGAGTAAGAACTTTGACTAGGTCTAATAATTCCATCCTCTAACATTTCTTCAACCATGTGCTTAATTTCACTCTTCTGGGTGTAAGGGTATCTGTATGGCCTGATGTTAGGAGGAACACTCCTAGGAATTCGGTGAATTTCATGATCATGATTTCGAGTGGGTGGAAGACCTTTGGGAATATCTTCAAATAGTTTGGAATGATTATCAATGATCCTTTGGAGATCTTTAGGAATAGATGGATTAGATGTTTGAACATCTAGTGAGCATAGTTGTGCAATAATGCCTTGATGCCCCTTTTTCAATAATTTTGTCATGCCATTAGAGCTTATCACCTTACTGGGTCTCCCTGTGATGCCTCTTAACTCAATTTCATTTCCTTCCAATGAAAATTTCCTGAAAATTTCTTGAAAATTAAAATCCATTGTTCCTAATGATTGTAATCATTGTATTCCTAGTACAACATCTGCACCACCCATGGGTATAACAATCATTGGACTATTCATTACATATTTCCCCATAGTAAGATTGATCTTATTGCATTTTCCTGAATAATTGATAGTTCCTCCATCTGCAATCATTACCTGAAACTCTAGCATTGGATATACAAAGGAATTGAGAGCTTTGGATAATTTATAGTGAATGAAATTATGAGTATTTCCATAATCAATTAGGACTATTACCTTTTTCTTTTTGATGTATCCTTTGATCTTGAGGGTTTGAGGAGTGCTAATTCCAGCCAATGCATTACATGATATCGTGGGAGTCAACTCTCTGAAAATTTATTTTATGTAGTTCTCTGATATTTCTTCTCTGCAATGCTATAGGTTTGATCAAAATTGGATGTGCCAAGTGTAATTTACAGTAACTTCCCCACAACTTGCTGATTTTTGGCCTTTCCAGGAGATCTCACTTGTATAGCGTGGCCCGCACAAAATAATTGATATAAAATTTTGAAACTCGCACCATAAATACTAAATCCTATCCACAATCCAATGAAATAGTCCCACTCAATTTGGATACTCTAGGAAGAAGTTATGATTGTTTTACCCGGAACACCTTCTTGAGACTAGTCAATAGGACTAGTCAGATACCCTATATTACACAGGGTGTATATACAAATTTAAGATGAACTAGAAGCTGGAATTTTTACCACAGGTACCTTACTAATTTTTGTGAATATCCTTCAAAGTTCAGGTTCTGAAACATTACATTAATTTTTTTATAGCGAAAATTCCGCAATGACTCAGTTCAGGATGATTCCAGAACCCTATCTTGTACAAGTTGTATCTCCGAAAGTATGAGGCCTCAAGATATAAATTTTGAACCCAACGTACCTTGATCCTTATACTAAATAGCCTCCAAGTCATTCCTTCTGAAATGTTGTAGAAAAAAAAGTTATATCAAAAATTCCAAGGTGTCTTAGATGTAATAGCGAAACCCCAAGACCTTGAGCTCTGATACCATATGTTAAGAACCAAATATCAATATAGCATAGAGAAACCTCAGAAAAAGTACTCAACGCCATGAAAAAGAGATAATTTCAGACAATAAGCCTCTTTGAGGGGGAAACCTCCTTTTACCCAACCTAAATGTTCAAGTACAAGATGATTCAAAATGAAAATGTCTCCTTGGTATATATAGGAGACTAGGAGGTATAATTACAACTAATTACCTAAAGCCGACATAAATAAAATAACATTAGTAATATAATATCTCCCAATTAAGGGGTAATGAGCCAATATTAGGGCTTAACAAAATTCATCTAGTAACCACTCAGGGAGATTGGAGTGTTGAAAATGTGAATTTTCACAGAGTGTCGAAGTATGAGAGCTTTGGATAACACCTTTTATTTCAATGCTTGGTTCTAGGCCATGGTCACATGATATTTCTGTCGAAGAAGAGGGGATAACACCTGTGGTTTTGATTCTAGGTGAAAGGGGCTTAGAGTAAAGTGGTCGCGGGTTATTTTTTACCTACATAAATAAATAAAAGGGGAATGTGTACATTAAGAGAGGATCCAAGAGGTAATTTGACTCTAGAATAAGATCCTAAAACCGCGAGGTCATGTGAGCCACTAGGAGGGGTGGGGGTTTGTATCAAATAACTTTGACTGAGACCATCAGGAAACCTATTGAACCATAGAGCACAATCATGGAGATGAATTAAAATTTTGGGCATGTTAAAAATGTTTAAGATGTCATAGAAGGCACCTATAGAATTCAAGGCCAAAAACACTAATTGGCCTAGAAATTTAGCAGGTTGTAAGTAGCAGCCCAAAACCCAAAAAAATGACCTGGGTAGTTAATTTTCACAAGATATCATAAGAAGGAATTATGATGCATTATTGGAACATAATTGTACATAATTTCATAATTTTGTTAAATTATTTATCCTAACAAATTTTGTTGGTTGCAAATTTTGCAGAGTTAACAACATGTAGTTCGTAACAGGTGAGAAGGTAGAAATTTAGTTAAATATAAGCAGAGGTACTCCAGGAAAGAGTGCTATGAAAAAAATCTTTCATAATATGATCAAAAGCCAAGACTACAAAATTTTAGGGTATGAATCTAGGTGCAACCATAAAGTCTTGGGAATACATGACAGGAAGTCCACTCATGTTAGACAACTACTCAATGGAATCCGAGAAAATGAATAGATCATGTAGTGAATGAAATAGTGAAAGTCCATTCACTCCCAAAGAAACCAATATACATATTAAGAAATACATTGGAGTCACATCTATTATAAAAGTAATTGAATATCAAAATGATACTAATCAGATAAAGAGATAGCCTTAATGCATTTATGGATAAAGAGTGCATCATCTCCAGGGATTAGCTATGCAATTATAGAGTAATGCTTCCCTTATGGTTATAAGAGTGCATAGTGGAAGCACAGTATGAAGGGCATCACTTCAAGGGTAAAGAAATGAAGGTGAACATAAGTAAGGAGTGTCGGTTGAGGCATACAACAATATACTATGGAAAGATTGGATCTAGAATGATGCAATAAAACTCCTAGAAAAGGAATTACTCAAAAATAAATGTATTAGAGACTGAATGAATTTCACAAGTAAATTAAGATAGTTGAAAGGTACCAATAGATGGATACCAAGTTACACATAGTCTTCTGCAACATTTGAGGAACTCTGACAATAATGGAAAGGACTATTGAGTACATTCCAAAGAGATGAGTGCATTGATAGGGTACATTGGGATGTTAATCCAAAAGGATTTAAACATGGAGAAGAAGGAATAGGTGCATCAATATGGCATGATGGATGTTGATTATGCAAGTCAGGTTGAAATCAGATGGGTCAGGAAAGGAGAAAGTAATCATTCACTAAGAAAATCCAAGTGTTGATATGTTTAGTCAAGGAAAAGGATGAATCATTTTGTTTTAATAAATAAATTGGTGTTAAATATCCAAGGTTAAATAGAGAGCATGGATGGAAATGTAATTTGGTCATGTAAGAGTTGGATCAGAGGGATCCAATTCATATTGGAATGATGAAAATTAATATCACCATAATATATGGTTACAAGTGTGCAAAGTAGATAAGAAAGGTTGGGATGAAAAAGTACTCAAGATAGAGAGAAATCAGGCACATTGTTTTTTTTTGTAAGAACACAAGAAAATTCAGGCATACAGGAAGAATTGAAGACTTATAGGAACAACAAAGAAAAGTGATACAAGGAGAAAGAGGTCGCTACAATTACTATAGAAGCAATTATGCTATGGCTTGTTGGACAACCATACATAGTATAGGAAATTGACATGCAAATGCATTTAGGAGCATACTAATGATGCATTACTAGTGCATACAAATATGAATTGACGAATGACAATTTGTTAATATAAATATATAACATAATAAGATTAGGATTAGTCTATTGTTGAATATATATTAATAAGAAAGATGCTAATGGTGATTGTTGTACCAGGAAAGAGAGAATTTTTTCATGTTTTCAATTGCTTCTACGAATGTTGTTGCATATAGAAGGAAGCAAAATAAAGATGAAAAGTGGATTACAAGTCTTATATAGAAGCATGGGAGCTTCTATTTTTATCAACTATCCAGGTAGCATTAAATTCATGGAATGGAAGCTATGCATGTATGAGTTTTATGTACTCTTATTGCATAATTGTTGAAGGGAATTTAGGTAAGAATTTCCTCAACCAAATTTACTTTATAAAATCCCATTATTGTATTAGTTGAATGCATTGATTTGAATAAAATACCACTAGTTGTGGTAAAGTTTGGAGGCCTGTAATAATTATAAAATATTTTTAGTTTTTGAATGCATACACTGACATAACAACATGCCATGTTAATTGGTTATGAGTTAATAACCAAGGAAATACAAGGTAGGAACTTGTTATAGGAATGGATGTCATAAAAGCTAATCATGTATGAGACCATGACATGGTTGGTTATGGAAAGGTATGATTATGGAAATGATATGTACCACACAAATATCCAATGAAATTCCTACTTCTAAATAATAATTGGACTACAACCTTTTTTCTAACACTAATGAACACCACATAATTATATTATCGGCATAGTGTTCATGTCAAAAAGGAAGGCATCCAAATAATTGAGAAGAAAATAGGAAGTGTATGAAGAATGTGTCAAGGCATTGGCCAAACTTCCAATTTACCAATGGTGAGATACATGACTTAGATATAGAGCATTTTGAAAAATCAATGCAAAGGTGTGCCTTGAATAGATATGCATTGAGAATTACACTCATCCATAGTAATTGGTAGACTTACACTTATGCATAATACATTGTTATACATTAGTGCATTATTGAATGCATTTTTGTGAGTTCATACATACATGCTATTTAATGGAAATGATTATGATAACAACTAAAATGTTACAATTATTACTCACTCACGGAGTTGAAGACAATTCAAGGGTTGTTAGACATTGCAACAAGAAAGTTTCAAGTCAAGTAGTCACATGAGCATTGACTACAGGAATTTTCTGTTTAGAAAATAGAGTAATAAACTTACTGATATTAATTGTGAACATGCATATATATGCATAGAGTGGTAATTTATTCTATTTAATAAATTACTTGATAAATGGTGATGGAAATTTTTAATTGTGGAAAATTTTGGAATTACTTGTGAGCTTTTGTAAGTATTACACTAGAATTTTATCGTGCATGACATACTAATAATTTGTTGGTTGAATGCAAGATAGAAAATATTGCAGGAAAAGTGGTCTCAACTATGATACTGTAGAAATCCCTGGTAAAAAATACTGCATGTTGTTGCAACAACCAAGAAAACTATGAGACAAAATTTCGTATTTTGGGAATAATGGATTTCCTTTATGGAATAAATTTGAATTTCTAAAATGAAGTTTTTATAATAATCTCTCATAATAACTATATGTGGGTGTTACAAGTGAGTTAATATTTATTATAGTTGACATGCTTGGAAAGAACAACTATTGTTGGAAACACTAGAGTTGCATAAATGTAGAACCTTGGTGGGGTTCTGGTAATGAGTTAGCACTCTCCTTGTGTGTGAAATCATTGGAAAGATGGATCGTTGAGGGACTGTGTAGCAATGAAGGGATACATGAGCCTAGAAGGGTGAGTGTAACAAGGAAGATGCAACTTAATGATGCTTATGGAATGTTAGCTGTCATAATGAGGGTGTGTCAAAAGAAATAATGGGTTGAATTATTTCATGAAGTATCTCTATCAAATGGAGCAAATGACTTCTAGTTGTGGTATTAATACATGAATTTATGATTGAAAGTAGAGAAATGGGTGGATAACAAGATTCATTAGCAAATGCATGGAGTTTTTTTTTTTTTTTGAGGAGTTTTGAATTGTACATGGTATATAATGCATTGAGGACAATGAATAAATAAGGGTGAGGGGAATGTAATATCACTAGGATGAACCCCAATTGTAAATATAAATGTAAATATACTTATAAGCTAGAGAGATAATGATACACGGAGCCTTTGTTGGTTGGGGAGCCTGACTATCTTCTTGATTCATAGGTCTTTGTTTTTAGGCATGTTTATACCCCATGAATACTTTACACCCCAGAAGAATGTAAAATCCTCCACGTAGGGGAGTGCAGGGGGGGTTAGCCCCCCTATGGGGTCTAGCGGGAATATCCCCCTGGCTGGGGGGTCCGAGGGAACGCGGGCAACTGAAGGAAAAATTTCCTTGTAAATGTATATTTTAATTTCATAGCAAATATGGACCGTTCATTATAAGGTCGTAGATCTGACGATAGAAGTTATGTTAGGGTTTTTTTCCCTAGAAGGTAACCCTATTTCATTGACTTATCTGTGTGGGTTTATTGATTATTATGAAAAGGTCATGTTTTATCTTCAACCCTTATCCCTAGGTCATTAGTCCATGCCTAAGTAGTCAACCAGGAGCCGAATCGACGATCGTCACTTCAGTGTTTATAGACCTATAGATTCTAATTCCCTGCTTTTCTGTGCATGGATGATGAGCGAAGTATAATTTATGCCCAACTATCCACCCTTTCTTATCTTTGTGTTTGATTGATTTGTTACAGAATGATTTATCCTTGCGACCTTTGTTGGATTATCTCTATGCTTTATCTCTGCGATTTATGGGCATTTTAACTAGCGCTTGATTGGTGTAACTCTTGCAATTTTGCCATCATTTTGACTGCGATTTCATTCTTCTTATTGACTGTGATTTCATTAATATATTGACTACGATTTCCTTTACATATTGAATACAGTTTACATTTAGTGACTGTGATTTACATATTGACTACAATTTACATTTAGTGACTGTGATTTACATATTGACTGCAATTTATATGGTGACTGGGATTTACATTTATTGTCACCAATTTTTATACATGAGGGATTTTTAAAGATTTTCACATAGAATTTATGTGCCCATTTCACGTAGCGGAATTATCAAGCTTTTCGCACTACGAGTTTAATGTCTATTGATATATATTTTATGCTTATCCTGTGACTGTAAATTTAATGTACTGGTAGGCAATTTAGATTATGAGACTGTGTTGACATAGTTAGTGAAAACAATTATAGATTTTATTCCAGTAATGTTATATCATAGTGATATCATATTCTAGTAATGTTAAGAAAATTAATTATACATTTAATATGACAGTAATATCATAATTCACCCAACATTTATCTTATTCAATGTATATCATATATTAAAATTGCAATATCACACTACCTACGATTTTAATACCCAGAAATGGTTTTATTATTTAGGAAGGATTTTATTATTTAGAAATGGTTTTAACATTCAAATGTGTTTTGAATTATTCAAAGTGAATTCAATATTCATATAAGGACTTTAAGAGATCGGATAAGCGATTTTAAATATCAGAAGGATAGACCAATACTAAAAATGATACCTGTGTTTCTTTGAGATACATACCGATTTTTATAATGCTCAATGACCAACGAATGATATCTTGGATACATACACCCTTTTTTTTTTACATTGAAGAACTATTGTTTTTTAGCTTGAAGGACTGCGTTTTTAACCTTGGATTAGTTTTGAAAAAAAAATTATTAGACTGCATATCCAACACATTTTTACTGCATTTATCTCCTTTCTCTCTGTGTTTGGCTAATCGAAAATTTCATACTTAAAAACTAGCGAAATTCCTTGCTTCTGCGTCGAACCTTCACCCTTTAATTTCACCTAGTTTTCACTCCCCAAGTATTATGTTTTTAATCTCAACTGTTAATACAGTAAGCATTCTCTAGACAACAAATTTGCACTTGAATGGGAGCGACTATGTACAATTGATTTTAAATGGTTGTATGACAGTAATTATTTTTGGACTACAATTTAATATATTGATAACCATGTAATAATGCATAGCGATTGTTATACTCTGAGTTGGATAGCTATTTATTCTCTAGTGACAGTGATTTAAATAGAATTAGGTTTGTGAAATAAATAAGAATTAAGTTACATGAAAACAATTCCCTTGTGTAATAAATATCATTATTTTTTGTGTAATAATAGCCTTATATTTTGTGATAGGGAATACACAGTTCAATGGTGTTTTATGATTTTTTACAGCGATTTGTAAATAGATGCAGTCACTTGTATTATTGGATAATGATCTTCTAAAATATATTGTTAACTATGTGTTTTCCTTACATATGATTGATTCTTTTTTAGAGGAAAGCGACATCATAAGCTATGTTTACTTTTAAAAGACAACGAACTATTGTGTAAAAGAAGACAAGTTTTGATAATCGATATTTTTCAAGGAAAACAATTAAATGGATAGCTAAATTACTGATTTTACCCCAATCACAACAATTTGTTTGATTGATAAATCACAACAATTACAAATGTATTCGACATATTTGTTATTTGAATAACCTATTTGTTTTAGTTGCACTGAAACATTTCTATTCGACTTATAGTTTCAGTTTCCTTGGTGTTATATTTGGTTATTGATTATTTCATTATGAGTAAGTCATTTACCCCTTCTATTGGATTAACAATTGATTTTGCATTTAGATCAATGGGTGAAGGTTGTTGAATGCGTGATCACCTAGAATGGTTTTGGCTTATGTTAATCTTAACTGTGGTTTAAGTACTGGGATTATCACCTTATTGCAGCCTTAAGTGTTCTCCCAACAAGGAGCTAGATGAGGACCTTTTGATTTAATGACTATATATTTGTAAGGTTGCTGCATGGATGGATTTTATGTTGGGATGAAGGGTTTGAGTTAGTCCAGATGCGCATGGATCCCTAGCGCGCCCATTACACTGTGATAACATGATTTCTTGATATTGGACCATTGTGCACATGGATCGAGAAATGCACACGATAACCCGACTTAGGATCATGCACCACCCGATGTGGTTGAGACTGATGTTTTTATGGTGGTACTTGTTTGTAACTTTGGTGTTGTCTCTCACTCATCGGGAAGGTTCTAGTTACTGTTCATATAAGCCAATGTGTCAGGTTGTTGATGGTATCCCTTAGCTTGTAGGCATTGTATTACCTGTGTCAGGTGGGTAGCCGATTTTATCTACCTTTTGATTATCACTTGTTTTGCCCAGTTGCTTGATGAGCTAGTATGTTGATTCATTGTTTTATGTTGCCTGAATGCACAAGTTGTGTTCATCGTCAGGTTGTGTGGTTGAACTATTATCGTCATTTCCTTCCAGCCTAAAAAAAAAAATGATTTTTCATTGCGTCCCTTTTAGTTGTAATGATGGGGGCAATACATATGGTATCAGAGGGGGTTCAACCTTGCGACTATGGATCGCTAGGATTTCCACTGCAATAAACCCTCAAGTTTTAACCTAGCACTAATTAAAACCTTAATGTATCCATGTAGTGATTTCGATTAGAGGATGCCACAAAGGTTCACAGCATGGTGTCATGGAAGGAGGTGTGATGCCTCCAGAGGTGCCTGCACCTTCGGAGTCTAACCCCCAAGGGGAAGAAGAAGTCCTTGAGATGGATTCGATTGTTGTAAGGGATAATGATGGTCTAAAAAGGTCCTTCCAGTGATTTTTAGAGGCCTTGATTCACCATCTATACTAAGATAAGGCCAGGGTGCTTGTACCCTAGAAGGTCAACTGTGCCCCCAACCAACACCGTTAGTATTCGCTGTGAGCTCGAGAAGGTAAAATTTCTCGAGTTCCTTGGTGCCCCAGACAATGAAGCCACCGAGGCATGGTGGGAGAGTATGACCGTGTGATTGGGATTCACAATTATATTTACAATGAAGGTTCACATGGAGGTCTTCAATTGAAGGGGAGCACTCTTCTATGGTGGAAGACGCTCCTGCCATTTTGAACATGATCATTCAAGATGTGTCATGGGAATGGTTCAAGGAATGGTTCCAGGAGAGGTATCTTTCTGAGGAATTCAATGAGCATCAACTCAATGATTTCAACACCTTGTGATAGGGTGGTCGTACAGTGCCTAAGTATGAGGCCCATTTTTATAGCTACTTCAGTATGCTCTACACTTGAATACTAAGAAACTTAAGGTCAACAGGTTCATGTTTGGCCTTAACGTTAGCATTCGTGAAAAGGTTAGGATTCTGATGCCTCAAACTGGGAATGAGGTCATTCAGAAGGCCCTCATATCAGAGGAGGATCTTTCAATGAGGTTCAGAGGAGGTCTCTAGTGAGACCCGCGAGGAATGTGTCATCTAGTGTGGAGCAACATTAGACACCAGCTATACTTTCACCAGGATATCGTCACTTCTTGAGAGGATCCACTTTCACTACACCATGGTGACCAGTGCCTCAATAGCAAACTCCTTACCATCGTTGACCAGACCCTGAGTATTATGATATATCCTGGTACTAGTGGGATTTTCATTTCTGGTGAAACACTAAAAATAATTAAGGTAAAGGCAGTCGAACAGGGTGAGTTTAGCTGGTAGAATGGCTTCAGGAGCCAAACAAAAACTTGGAGGAAAGGTTACGGGTTGTAGCCTTAACCTGGGAGAGTTTTTCTCCAGGGCCAACCTGTACGTCACGATCTTAGGATCTTATGACATCGTGATTGGTATAGACTGGTTGGAACCGCATGAGGCGATACTCAACTGTAAGACGAAATGGTTGAGCTTGGTCAATGATGAGGGATAGAGACACATGATTGTAGGTTAGAACCAGGGAGTTTCCCTAAGGTTCATCTCTTCCTTGCAACTATGGAAGAGCATGTGCAAGGGGTCTACACTTTATGCGGTCCTTGCATTGAATGAAAAGGGAGTAGAGGAAGGTCTAGAACACCTTCCGGTGGTGAGAGAGTTTGTGGACATATTTATGGAGGAGTTAGATGAGATGCCACCAGAGAGGGAATTAGATTTACCATAGACCTAAAACCGGGGACTGAACCGATAACAAGAACGCCTTATCAGATGTCATCCCCGGAGTTACAGGAGTTGAGAATGCAACTAAAAGAGTTCCTGGACCTGGGACTTATACATCTAAGTTTGTCACCATGGGGTGTGCCTATTAGTTTCATATGAAAGGAGGATGGGTTTTGGAGACTCTGCATTGAATACCGTCAATTGAACAAGGCAACGATCAAGAATTAGTATTTGTTGCCAAGGATTGATGATCTATTTGATCAGATGAAAGGCGCGATGGTGTTTTCAAAGATCAACTTGAGATCAGGGTATCACCAGTGGCAGATCAAGAAGTACAACATCCCTAAGACCACCTTTAAGATGAGGTTTGGACATTATGAGTTTATTTTTTTGTCGTTTGGACTGACGAATTCCCCAAGGGTATTTATAAGTTTGATGAACATGGTGTTTCATGAGTACCTTGAAAGGTTCATCCAAGTATTCATGGATGATATTTTGATTTACTCTCAAATGATGGAGGATCATGACAAACACTTGTGCTTGGCACTACAATGTTTGAGAGAGAACGAATTGTATTGGGAAATTGTCTAAATTCTCATTTTATCAATCAAGATTCGCTAATTAGGGAATGTCATCTCCGACAAAGGTATCATTGTGTATCTAGCAGAGTTTGAGGCTATGATGGAGTGGCATGTGCTGATGAATGTCTCAGAAGTGCATAGTTTCATGGGTTTAGCAGGATACTATCGACGGTTCATCGAGAGTTTTTTGAAGATAGAAAATCTAATCATGAAATTACAGAAGAAGAACAAGAAGTTTGTTTAGACCTAGAAATGCATAGAAGCCTTTTGGAGGCTCAAAGAGCTATGACAACAACATTGATACTAAAGTTCCCTGACATGGACACAGACTTCTTGGTGTGCACTGATGCATCCAAGGAAGGGTTATGCGAAGTATTGATGCAAGACGGTCGATTGATATCTTACATTGGGAGGAAGTTGAGAAGACATGAGGAGAACTACATGACACACGATTTGGATTTGTTTGAGACACTACCTTTTTGGACAGAAATTTGAACTAAAAATAGACCATTGTGGACTACAACACATCCTTGTGCAAAGTGACCTAAATGTGTGACAACGACATCGGTCAGAATGGCTTAGCGAGTATGATATTTAGATTACTTACATACAGGTAACAGTGAATAGAGTGGTTGATGATTTTAGTCAGAGACCGTGCATATTTTTCATGATGCCTCTTCAGACGAATCTACGTGAAAATATTCTAACTTTACAGCATGACGATGACTGCTAGAACGAGGTCAAGGATTTTTCAGACAAAACACAATAATGGTACCAGATTTGAAGGATTTACGTTTGACGATGAAGGTTCATTGAGATTTAAAAATCAAATTTACATACCACTGAACGACGAGTTGAGGATTTTGATTCTAAATGAGGCTCACAGAGCAGTATACATGGCTCACCCGAGAGTCATGAAGATGAGGGCAGACATTAAACCCTTATTCTTCTAGAAATGAATGAAGGTAGACATAGTCGACTACGTGGTCATATGTCTAGAATGTTAGCAGGTGAAGGCTAAACATAGACATCCAGCATGATTACTACATCCACATGCTATTCTGAAATCAAAATGTGAGGTCATTTCGATGGATTTCATTGTTGTATTATCACTGATGGCAAGGAGACACGACTCAATTTTGTGGTAGTTGACACTCTGACGAAGAGTGTTCATTTTATTCTTGTGTATACGACATATCAGGCACCTAACTTAGCTAAATATTTCATCAACAAGATTGTGAGGATGCATGGCTTGCCTTGATGATTATGTCTGATCGAGGATCAGTGTTTACTGGACGATTTTGTACTAGTTTCCAAGATGCCTTGGGAACCCTACTTAACTTTAGTATTGTGTATCACCCGGAGACAGACAAGAAGACCGAATGAACAAACCAAATCTTGAACAATAGGTTGTGTATGTACGTTATGGACAAACACAAGTGTTGGGAAGAGTTCTTGCCACTAGTAGAATTTGTGAATAATGATAGTTATTAAAGAACCATTAATATGGCTCCTTTCGAGTTTATTTACGGGTGACCGTGTCGAATGCCTTGAGTTTGGATTGGCTTGAGGATAGGGTCTTGGTGGGAATGGAAATGATCCAAGAAATGGAAGATTAAATGCAAACTATAACTCAAAGGATCAAGGAAGTGCAGGATTGGTAGAAGAGTTATCTTGATGTGCATCATGTCGACCGTAGTTGTGATGTGGCGATCAAGTATTCTTGCGGGTGAAACTGCATAAGAGGTCGATCAAGTTTGGAAAGGGGGATAAACTATCCCCTAGGTTCATGGGATCCTATGAGATTGTGGAAAAGAGAATTTCCTAGCCTATTGACTAGCCTTGCCTGATCCTTGAGGCATATGCATGATGGGTGACATGTGTACGA
This sequence comes from Picea engelmannii, assembly GCA_009831015.1. Lineage (NCBI taxonomy): Eukaryota > Viridiplantae > Streptophyta > Pinopsida > Pinales > Pinaceae > Picea > Picea engelmannii. The sequence continues at coordinate 1,024,837 of ML778053.1, read as the reverse complement.
GGGAGGTTTTTCTGAATTAAATTAATGAAAAATAAATTAAATGGGAATTTGGGAAAGAAATCACTTAGAAACTCTATAAAAATGATGGAGGAGAAGGACCATGATCAGATCTTTTACGTGTAATGTTACTCTGCTGAATTTTTGTCTGGACTGACTTATCTTATGGGAGTTGGGATACCCATCATGGGTAACGAGTGGTAGCTCGACCTTGCGAGGCAAGATGGGTGCTATTTTTTCTCTGGTATAGTGTGTGTGGCCCCTTTGTGGCTTGGGGGGCTCATGGGTAAGAAGAGTACCCCTAGCATTGGTTTGGAGGTAATGACGAAGTTACATCAATCAGAAAGTGGAAGCTAGACATAGCACACGGGATAGAAACTAATGAGCAATCGCGTTGGGCTAAGGTACGCCGGTTTAGTTGTTACTTGCAATGAATTTAAATGTATTCATGTTATTTCTCTATGCTCATTTAAGATTTCATTTCCATGCATTGTCTTGCACCTACCTTCCTTCGGTATTGTAATTCCCTTGCTTGTTGTTTTTTGAATGGATTTTGTTTGGTGAACCCAACTTCTAATTTCATTGACTTATCTGTGTGGGTTTATTGATTATTATGAAGAGATTGTGTTTTATCTTCAACGATTATCCCTAGATTCTAATTCCCTTTTTTTCTGTGCATGGATGGTGTGTGAAGGATAATTTATGCCCAACTGTCCACCCTTTCTTATCTCTGTGTTTGATCGATTCATTGCGAAATGATTTATCCTTGCATCATTTTCTAGATTATCTCTGCACTTTATCTCTATGATTTCTGGGCATTTTAACCAACACTTGATTGTTGTAACTCTTGCGATTTCATCATCATTTTGAATGCGATTTCATTCTCCTTATTGACTACAATTTCATTAATATATTGACTATGATTTCCTTTACATATTAACTCTAATTTACATTTAGTGACTGTGATTTACATATTGTCTACAATTTATATGGTGACTGCGATTTGCATTTATTGTCACTGATTTTTATACATGAACGGTTTTTAAAGATTTTCACACAGAATTTATGTGGCCATCTCACACAACAAAACTATAAATCTTTTCACACCACGAGTTTAATGTCTATTGATAGAAATTTTATGTGTATCCTATGACTATATATTTAATGTACTGGCAACAAATTTATATTACGAGATTGCGTTGACATAGTTAGCGAAAACAATTATAGATTTTATTCCAGTAATGTTATATCATAGAGATATCATATTCCAATAATGTTAAGGAAATTAATTATACATTTAATATGACGGTAATATCATAATTCACCCAACATTTATCTTATTCCGTGTATATCATATATTTACATTGCAATATCACACTACCTATGATTTTACTACTCAAAAACAATTTTATTATTTAGGAAGGATTTTATTATTTAGAAACGGTTTTAGCATTCAAATGCATTTTGAATTATTCAAAGTGAGTTCAATATTCATAGAAGGACTTTAAGAGATCGGATAAGCGATTTTATATATCAAAAGGACAAACCAACTCTAAAAACAATTTATGTGTTTCTTTGAGATACACAAAGATTTTGATAATGTTCAATGCCCAACGAATGATATCTTGGATACCTGTGCCCTTTTTTTTCTACATTGAAGGACTGCTTTTTTTTAGGAAATTGAATGACTGTACTTTTTTTTAGTTTGAAGGACTGCATTTTTAACCTTGGATTATTTTTGAACAACGATTTATTAGGCTGTGTATCCTACACATTTTGACTATGTTTATCTCCTTTATCTCTATGTTTGGCTACCCAAAACATTCGGACTTAAAAACTAGCGAAATTCCTTTCCTCTGTGTGGAACCTTGACCCTTTAATTTCACCCAGTTTTCACTCCGCAATTATCATGTTTTTAATATCACCTATTAATACAATAATAATTCTCTAGACAACAAATTTGTAATTGAATGGGAACGACTATGTATAGTTGATTTTAAATGGTTGTATGACAATAATTATTTTTGGACTGCAATTTAATATATTGACAACCATGTAATAATGCACAATGATTGTTATACTTTGAGTTAGATAGTTATTTATTCTCTAGTGAAAATGATTTAAATAGCATTAGGTTTGTGAAATAAATAAGCATTAAGTTACCTGACAATGATTCCCTTGTGTAATAAATAGCATTATTGTTTGTGTAATAATAGCATTATATTTTATGATAGCTAATACACAGTTAGGCGATCTTTTATGATTGTTGATAGTGATTTGTAAATAGATCCATTCACATGTATTATTGGATAACAATCTTCTAAAATATATTGTTAACTCTGTGTTTTTGCTACATATGATTGATTACTTTTTAGGGTTCAACGACATCATAATCTACGTTTACTTTTAAAAGACATCGAACTATTGTGTAAAAGACAACAAGTTTTAATAATCGATATTGTTTAAGGACAATGATATAATGGATAGCTAAATTACTTCTTTTATCCCAATCATAGATATTTATTTGATTGATAAATCATAGCAATTACAAATGTATTCGATATATTTGTTATGTGGATAACCTGTTTGTTTCAGTTGCACTGAAACATTTCTATTCGACTTATAGTTTAAGTTTCCTTGGCCTTATATCTGGTTATTGATTATTTCATTATGAGTAAGGCATTTACCCCTTCGATTGGATTAACAACGGCTTTTTCATTTAGATCAATGGGTCAAGTTTGTTGAATGCATGATCGCCTAAAATGGTTTTGCCTTACGTTAATCTTAACTGTTGTTTAATTACTGGGATTGTCTCCGTATAGCAGCCTTAAGTGTTCTCCCAACAAGGAGCTAGATGAGGACTTTTTGATTTAATGATTGTATGTTTGTAAGGTTGTTGCATGGATGGATTTTATGTTGGTACGAAGGGTTGGAGTTAGTCCTGATTCACTTGAATCCCTAGTGCACCCATCACACTGCAGAAACATGATTTCTTGAGATTGGATCATTGCATGCATGGATCAAGAAGCGCACATGATAACTCAAATTAGGATCGTGCACTGCCCGATGTGGTTGAGACTGAGGTTTTTATGGTGGTAGTTGTTTGTAACTCTGGTGTTATCTCTCGCTCACCGGGAAGGTTCTAGTTACTATGCGTCAAAGACAATGTGTCGGGTTTTTGATGTTATCCCTTAGCTTGTAGGTGCTATATTACCTGTGTTGACAGAGTAGCTGATTTTATATGCTTTTTGATTATCACTTATTTCTCCTAGTTGCTTGATGAGCTAGTATGCTGAGTCATTGTTTTCTATTTCCTAGATGTGTAAGTTGTGTTCGTTGTCAGGTTTTGTGGTTCAACTATTGTCTTCATTTCCTTTTGGCCCAAAAACAAATAAATAAATTCTTTTGTATCATGTCACTTGTAGTCATAATGATGGGGGCATTACAGATCTATTCCTAGCATTGGGTGGAATAGAAAAGAATTCAAAGACCAAGAAGAACAAAGAATGGGAGGTTGTTAAGAACCAAATATCAATATAGCATAGAAAAACCTCAAAATAAGTACTCAACGCCTTGAAAAAGAGAGAATTTCAGATAGTAAGCCTCTTCAAGGGGGAAACCTCCTTACACACTACATAAATTTCCAAGTACAAGATGATTCTAAATGAAAATGTATCCTTGGTATATATAGGAGACTATGAGGTACAATTACAGGTAATGGACCCAAGCCAACATAAATAAAATAACATTATTAATGTAATATTCCCAAATTAAGGGGTAATGTGCCACTATTTTTGGCTTAACATGCCCCTCCCCTTAAGAGAAGTGTTGTCCGCAACACTTGAGTAATTCTGGATGCTTCTATATAAAAGATTCATCTTCCCAAGTGGAATCTTCATCAGGAAGTTTCCTCCACTTAATGAGATAATCTGAAATGGATCTATTCCTTAGCTGGAGAATTCTTGTGTCAATGATGGGTTGAGGCTCCAATATGATTTTTCCTTCCTCATCAATTTTTGGAAATATAGTTTGAACTGGGATCTTGTCACCTATAACCTTCTTTAAGCATAAAACATGGAAAATTGGGTGTACTCGTGAGGATGTAGGCATCTGCAATTTGTATTCCATAGTACCAATGTTTTGCAACACCTTATAAGGACCATAGTACTTTGGTGACAATTTATTATCCTTCTTGGCTTGATTGAGGGACATTTGTTTGTATGGTTGTAGTCTTAAAAAAACCCAATCCCCTACTTCAAAACTTCGTTCACTACGATGTTTATCTGCTTGTTGTTTCATGTGATTATGTGCCATGGTTAGGTTGTACTTTAATATTTGGAGAAATTGTTATTAATGTTTGATGTGATCTTCCACTGCTTGAACCTTAGATTTTTATTTTAGAGAAGAAGTGATGGAAGGAGGGTGGTATTCATAGAGTGCCATAAATGGTTTCATTTTTTTTGCAGTATGAAAGGAAGTGTTATACCACCATTCTTCTAAGGGTAACCATTTGAAACATTGTGTTTTTTTATTAGAGACAAAGCAACGAAGGTAGCCTTCCAGACATGTGTTCACTATATTGGTTTTTCCATTGAATTAAGGATGATAGGATGAGCTATGATCCAATTGAGTACCCAAAAAAGAAAATAATTCTATCAAAAAATGTCCATTGAAGATAGGATCTCTGTCAGTTACAATAATCTTTGGGATTCCATGTAGTTTTTGAACTGTCTCTATGAATGCAGTAGAAACTGTATTGGCTTTGAAGGGATGAAAGAGTGCACAAAATTGTGTGTACTTGGTCAGTCTATCAACAATCACCATGATGACTCTCTTTGCTTCAAATTTCAATAATCCTATGATGAAATCCATGGAAACCTCCTCCCAACACTGACTTGGGATGGCTAATGGTTGTAAAAGACCTGGGGTCTTAATTGTTTCCACCTTATTTTGTTGGCAAACCAAACGTTCTACTATAAAATTTTGAACATCAGTTTTAAGGCCATCCCAAAAAAAATCCTTCTTGAACCTATAGTAGGTTTTCAAAAATCCCAAGTGCCCTCCTACCGGGGAGGCGTGCAATTCCAATAGTACCTTTTTTTTGAGTTGGGAGTTCTTACATAAATAAAAGAAATATTTGTACCACAGTGAATCATTTTTCCATGTAAATGTATATGATGCACTAGAATCCTGCTGCAACCTTTGAATGAGAGTCCACACATTTTCGTCATTCTTTCATTCATCCCTCACTTCTATTATCCAATCGGGGTGGATGATCGACATAGCATAGAGAAAGGCCTCAATATCTTCATCATTTCTTGAGAGTGCATCTACCACAACATTTTGCTTCCCTTTTTTATAGATGATTTCAAAATCATAACACAATATCTTGGTCACCCATTTTTGTTGTTCTTTTGAAGACATTCTTTCTTTGAGGAAGTATTTAATACTATCATGATCTGTTTTGACCTTGAAGTTCCTACCTATTAGGTAAGGGAGCCATTTCTTCAATGCATGTAGTATTTCCATCATTTCCTTCTCATAAATGGGTTTGTGTAATTCCTTTCCCTTGAATTGCCAACCTTCAAAATCCAGGGGCCTTCCTTCTTGCACTAGGACAACACCAATGCCATTTCCTGAGGCATCACATTCCATAATAAAGGTTTTTGTGAAGTTTGGTGTGGTCAAGACATGATATTTACACATCACCTCTTTAAGTTGTTCAAAAGATTTAATTGCCTCTGGAGTCCATGAAAATGAATCCTTCTTAGTTAGTCTTGTTAAAGGTGTTTCTATTCTCCCATAGTTCCGAAAAAACTTGCAGTAGTAACCTATGAAACCCAAAAATCCTCTAAGATTCTTCAATGTTTTGGGAATCAACTAGTCCATCATGGCCTTAATCCTGTTAGGGTCTACCTTGACACCTTCATGAGATACAATATGACCCAAATACTCTACCTCCTTCACCCCAAAGAAACATTTGGATGGTTTGGCATATAGTTGTTGCTCCTTTAGTAGTTGTAGCACCTTGTCGACATGTTGCACATGATCATCCTAAGACTTGCTATAGATTAGTATATCATCAAAAAATACTAACACAAATTTTTGAAGGAAGGGCTTGAAAATGGAATTCATCAACCCTCAGAATGTGGAAGGTGCATTTGTAAGGCCAAAAGGCATGACCAAAAATTCATAATGGCCTTCATGAGTTCATAATGTTGTTTTTGGGATATCTTCTTCCTTCATTCTAATCTAATGATAACCTGAACGAAGATCCAACTTTGTGAAATAGATTGCTCCATGTAGTTCATCTAACATTTCATCAATGACAAGAATGGGAAACTTATATTTAATAGTGATCTTATTGATCTCTCTATAATATGAACACATATGCCATGAGCCATCTTTCTTGAATACCATTACCACTGGTGTAGAGTAAGAACTTTGACTAGGTCTAATAATGCCATCCTCTAACATTTCTTCAACCATACACTTAGTTTCACTCTTCTAGGCATAAGGATATTTGTACGGCCTGATGTTAGGAGGAACAATCCCAGGAATTAGGTTAATATCATGATCACGATTTCGAGTGGGTCGAAGACCTTTGGTAATATCTTCAAATACTTTGGAATTCTTATCAATGATCCCTTGGAGATCTAGGGGAATAGATGGCTTAGATGTTTGAACATCTAGTGAGCATAGTTGTGAAATAACACCTTGATGCCCCTTTTTCACTAATTTCATCATGCCATTAGAGCTTATCATCTTACCGGGTTTCTCTGTGATACCTCTTAACTCAATTTATTTTCCTTCTACTAAAAATTTCATGAAAATTTCTTGAAAATTAAAAGCCATTGTTCCTAATGATTGTAACCATTGGATTCCTAGGATGACATCAACACCACCCATGGGTATAGAAATCATTGGAATATTCATTACATATTCCCCCATAGTAAGATTTATCTTATTGCATTTTCCTGAGCAATTGATAGTTCCTCCATATGCAATCATTACTTGAAACTTTGGCACTGTATATACAAAGCAATTGAGAGCTTTGGCTAATTTATAGTGAATGAAATTATGAGTATTACTAAAATCAATTAGGACTATTACCTTTTTATTTTTGATATATCTTTTGATCTTGAGCATTTCAGGAGTGCTAATTCTAGACAATGCATTACATGATATGGTGGGAGTCAAATCTTCAGAAGAAATAGCTTCTACAATTTCATCTGGAGATGGTTCTTATTCTTGTTCTTGTTCTTCTTCCTCTTCAAAATATATGTAGAATAATTTCTTCTCACCACACTTATGTCCCTTACCGTACTTGTTGTCACAATTAAAGCATAAACCTTTTTCTTTCCTTTCCTCCAATTGTTGAGGTGTCAACCTTGTAGGTTGAGGTTTTTTAGAAGAAGGATCATTATTCTCTCGATAGATGTTAGGATTGGTCCTTCTAGTAGCCATAGACATATTTTTACTTTCAACATTTCTTGCCACCCTAAATGCATTCTCCAATGATTTTGGTTCCCAAAGGCGAACCTCATGTTGAATGTTATCCTTTAAAGTTCCTATTAATACATCAATCAAGTGCTCATCTGGAATATCTGTTACCTTTATAGTCAGTCTTTGGAAGTTCTCAATGTGCTCTGTAACTGAACCCTTTTGCTTGATATTCATCAATTGGCTAAAGAAGGTATTGCTCCTTGTATCCTCATAGAGTGCTATCATTTCTTCCATGAAAATTGTCCAAGTGATGAGTGATTTGCGAGAACAAAGCCATCGATACCATACAAATTGATTGGGTTCTAAATATAAAGAAGCAATTTGTACATTTTGTGTATGTGTCACATTACGTAGATCAAAGAATTGTTCCATCTAAAGTATCCATGTGATTGGGTCCTTGCCATCAAAATTCCTCATATTGATCTCAAGAACGTGGTTGGTCTTCAACCCAAAGTTGAAGTTTCTCCATTCTTGATTCATCTTCCTTGTGTTCTCATCATTAATATAATGGGATACATTTTCACTTTCAGGTATCCTCTCTATTAGGAAAATTTTCAATCCTTCCATGATCTCCCTTTTTAAACCATCCATCTTAGTATCCATTATTGCCTCCAATTTAGCTTCAGTTGAATCCATCATCCCTTGTAGTT